>CAUYSK010004040.1:0-63619 GCA_963575035.1 Avahi laniger | reverse complement strand
TTTCCTCAGGGCAGGGGGGGCGGGTTCAGTGGATACGAATGAGGCAGCCCGGTGTGGGCAATGTGCCGGTGCCTGGTGCCGAAGTGATTTCCTGGTGTCCAGGAGACATCGTTCGTGCAGGGAAAGGAAAACCTGCACCCTGTCACATTTTGTCTATCGCTCAATTCATTCAATTTACCTATCTAATTGAGGAGCTGATATTTCTTAAATATTTAAATGCTGATTCAAAGTTAACAATTGGGACTGGGGCTACAAGTTTAAAATGACAGATCAGATACCCTAATAGCAGATAACAATAGTTGCCAGCTTATCATTGCACTTGCGATTAAACCTGCTCCAAAGCTATGGTTTTTTTGTTTGTTTGTTTTGTTTTGTTTTTTTTTTTGACTAGAGTCTCACTCTGTCACCTGGGCTAGAGAGCCCTGGTGTCAGCCTAGGTCACAGCAACCTCAAACTTCTGGGATCAAGCTATCCTCCTGCCTCAGCCTCCCGAGCAGCTGGAACTACAGGTGTGCACCACCATGCCTGGCTAATTTTTTTTTCTATTTTTAGTAGAGACGGGGTCTCACTCTTGCTCAGGCTGGTCTTGAACTCCTGACCTCAAGTGATCCTCCGGCCTCGGCCTCCCAGAGTGCTAGGATTATAGGAGTGAGCCACTGCGCCCGGCGCAAAGCAATGTTGTTGATGCTGTAGCTTTCACCCATTATTTTGTTGCTGTTTGTGTATCTGACCTTGCTGGGCTGAGGTCTCCTCTGGGCTGACATGGAGCAGCTGTTCAGCATAGTGGTTAGAACACAGCCTTATGCACTCAAGTGGCCTGGGTTTGAATCCCAGGACTACCACTTTTTGGCTACTTGGTCAAGTTTCCTTCTTTTTTTTTTATTTCAGAATATTGGAGATACAAATGTTTAGGTTACATATATTGCCTTTGCCCTGCCCAAGTCAGAGCTACAAGCGTGTCCATCCCCCAGATAGTGTGCACGGCCCCATTAGATGTGAATATACCCGTCCCCTCCTCCCCCTTCCCACCTGCCTGACACCCAATGAATGTTACTACCATACATGCACATAAATGTTGATCAATTAATACCAATTTGATGGTGAGTACATGTGGTGTTTATTTTTCCATTCTTGTGATACTTCACTTAGTAGAATGGGCTAAAGAATTTGATTCTTTCTATCTGTTCCACCACCGTGCCACATTAGCTCCATCCTCACAGTCCAAAATGGCTGCAGGAGTTCCAGCCATCACACCTGTGTTTTGAGGTATAAGAAGAACAAGTAGAAGTGAAAAATGGAGCCCCTTTAAAGAGCTTTTCTGAAAGGAAACTTCTACTTATATCGCATCAGCTAGAACTCAGTTACTTCTAGCTGTGGAAGAAGCTAAAAATGTAGTTACATAGTGTTTTACTAGGCATATTGTCCAAGATTCTATTACCAAGGAAGAAAGAAGAGGTAACTCTCAGTTTCTGCCTCTGTTTTCATTTGCAAAAGAACATGGGGTAGATAGAACAGTGGAAGAGAGTCAGATTTGGGGAGGAAGATAAAGAGTCCAGATTAGAACACGCTGGCTTTGAGTGCTTGGGGAACAAGCACGAGAGTCGTCCAACAGACACTCAAATACGTGTGTATGAAACTTAGGAAAAAGACTCAAGCCAGAGCTAAAGATTTGAGTGTCACCAAGAAATAAAGGGCATGTGGAACTCTGGAAATTTTCTTTCACAAGAATGATCTCCAAACACAAACTTGGTGATTTCAGACCTCCTTATCATCCTTAAAATATTTCAAAGTCTTCTCACAGCTCTCAAGATAAAGATGAAAATCCTTAATGTGAACTCTGCCGATTTTCTTATTCTGGCCTCTAACCACCGGCCTCATTTGAAATCACGCTCACCTCACCCCTCTCACCTCAAGGCCTTTGCGGGAGCTGGCCAACCTCCCCTCTCTATCTCCACCTCTGGTTCCACGTTCTGCGATATTACTTCTGTTGGCCTCTACAAGACTTACAATGTCAGAAAATTGGAATACTCACCCCAGTTTTACAGATGAGCATGACATCAGCTCAAAGAGTAAAGGAACATCTCTAAGGTCATACAACAAGTAAGAGGCAGAATCAGAAATCAGAGCCAAGGTCTTCTAGCAGCTAGTACCTTCTCTCTATTCAGCACATCAGGCTGCTGCTTTTGGGGGGCTCTCCCTGCCCTTGCAAGAAAGAATAGTTGGGGAGGTGGGAAGCGGAAAGCTCCAGACACTCAGAGCTGACTCCAGTGATGGGCTTATTGAATCAGCCTGGGCAAAATCCTGCCCCATCACTTTTTTCCTTCCCTCCCTCCCACCTTTTCTTCCCACTTCCCAGAGGAACTTGATTAATCCATTAGGTTTAACCTCTCTTTAACTTCCTGATTAGTTACATTTATAAACTCCATTTGTTTTTGCTTTCTCATCAAGCCAAACCAACACCTCCAGAAAAAAAAAAATAGGCCAATTTTCAGTGCCACTGATTTACTGCAATTTCTGAAAATCAGACCGAGCCGAGGAGAAACACGACTGGAATTTCAATTTCTCCTTTTCACACTGCAGGTATCTTTACAGAAAGGAAAAGAAGTATAACAGAAGGAGGACACGCAACGATGGCAGGGTCCCAGATTTGGCCAAGGTGGCAAAATACCAAGCCTGTTAATAAGAAGATTAATAAATTCTATAATTTCCATCTCCCAGTGGATACTGGGAGATAAATATTAGTTAAAAGCCAGTACTTCCCCATGCGACGTCACCCCCAGTCTTGCTCCACAGGGGCAACCACATTCAATGCTTCAGGCTGTCTTTTCTGATATTCATCTCCATATTTTAAGTAACATATTAATACCACTATTTGCTGAGTTATCAATTATAAGCCTTATCTATTATATTTCTACTACCGAAGGAAAGAATTTAATTCTCTTATACCACGACCCTCCCAGACAGATCATCTAACTCTCTCTCCCCCCTCCCCCATTCTTCCCCCATTCTTTCACATAATATCTCAATTTTTGTTTAAACTAGTATTTGGTGTTAACATTATTAGAATCATATAAATAATGTTAATGCTTAACTAACTATTGTACTGTGATTACATCTTTCCTGTTCAATTGCTTGTTTTTCCTGGAGATAATAATTGCCTCTAGTTTTTATTTACTATGTGCCTATCACTAGTTCCTCCTAAAATCTACAATTTTTTTTCTGGTCGCTTTTATACTCTTCTTTTATCCCCTCCATTTAAAAATATTACCAGGGTGTGCCTTCACGTGAATATCTCTTCCCCTTCATGATGCATATTACTCAATAGACTCTTGTGATCTGAAATGTCATACCCTGTAGTTCCTGGACATTTTCTTGTACTTTTTTGATCATCTAATTCACTTCACTTTCTTTTTTTTATTTTAGAGTCTTATTTCAACTACCATATTAAATTTTTAAATATATATATATATTATTTCAGAATATTACGAGAGTACAAGTGTTTAGGTTACATATATTGCCTTTGGCCCACCCGAGTTAGAGCTACAGGATGGACATGCTTTCTTTTTTTGTTTCTCATTCTAGGACTCCTTTTATTTCTATTTTGAACCTCTTAGACTAAGTTTCTAAATTTTTTACTTCTTCCCTTCCATTTTCTTTTTTTCACTTCAACTTTAACTTTTCTTCAACTTTCTTCAACTTTAACTTTTCTATTGATTTTTTTAGCAGTATAATTCATTTTATTCTATTTTTAAACTCTGTAAGTTATAAAACATAAAATACATACTGAAAATTGCATAGAACAAATATGTAACCTGAATTATTTATCATAGAACACTCATGTTCTTTTAGATTGTTTCAAGAACTCATTCTTAACTCATGTATTGTCCCTTTTGGTAGTATCCTTTTCTTATTTCATGGATGTAATAACTTCTCTTAACTCCATAAGAATATTAAGTATGTCTTTTGTTTCTGTTTTACTTTATTTTCTGTTCATATATCACCTCTGTTTTCTCCAAGTTTCTAATTTTTTTTTGTTAACTTTGGTATCTGTTTTCATGTTAGAGGTTTTACTTGAATGTTGGCCGATCATAATATGTCCAGACATATTTATAAGTTAAAAAACTAGAAAGTTAATTGGCATTTTTTTTATGAACAGGATTTTTCAACAAATGGCCTTGGCTGGACCTTTCAACCAATTAAAGGAATCTGTCCCATCTTCTTTGGGGGAAGATCACTCAAAGGTCAGTGGCATAGTTGTTTCTCAAAAATTATTTATTAAATGACTCATATTCATGCTGTATTATATATATTAGTGAAAAAATTGAAACTTTGAAGCCTCTTTTCTAACTTTTTATCATGCAAATTTCAAACACAGAAGAGTAAAATGAATCCCATATACTCATTACATTTGGCTAGGTTCGTGTCACCTGTATCCTGCTCTCTGGAGTATTTTAAAGTACATCCCTGACATCAGATCACTTCATCTGAAAATAGGAAGCCCTTTTTGACCCCTTGCCTTTGCACTTGGGAGGGGTATTGCTGGTGGGAACTCAAGATTGTGGTGACTGCCAGTCTGCAGTTACCCCTGATTCCACGGGTAGCTCTTAGTCTTCCTCTTTAATGCTCCCTCCGATGATTTTAGGCCCGATTCATGGAACATTCTTTGGAATATTAGTCCCAAAGAAATAATGATTAGTTTTAGCGGAAAAAGGACCTATCCTCACCAGAGCTCGCTGTGAGGAATGAGGACAAAGGGCAATCCTGCTAGCAGAACCTTAGGAAACTTCATTGCCCTCAGAAAAACCTCTGGTATCATGTCAACAGGCAATGAGGCATTTAAAGCTAAACTCCCAGGAGGAAACTTAAACCAAATTTTGTGAAGCTTAATCTACAATGCCACCTTCACAATCCCCTTTACCTCTTTTGCCGCTAGAACAACCCACATCCCATAATAAGTGGTGAAGACATTATCAAAAGAGACAAGAAGCCTGCAAATGTAAACTTTACACTGAATCATTCCCAATTACTTGATGTTTTCTTCTTCTTGTAGGTTCTTGGTATCTTGTGATCCTATTGGTGCTTGGAAACAGCTCCAGATGAATCAGGACATTCACAGCATCTTGACATCAGGCCAATTCACACCCAAATGTCCCAGCGCACCCAGGCTTCGGCATAAATCTAAAAAATTTTAGTTCATTCTTTCTATCTATATCCCAATCACAAAACTCTAAGATAAAACTGAATGGAGAATAAATTCTTAGGAAGAAACTCAGCCCCTCGGTACCTCCATTTCTTAATCATAAAACAGGAGTGATACCTTCTCTCTTACCTCTGCCTACAGCTAAAGGAGATGGAAGAGCTCCTTTGAAAGAGCTGCCATTAATCAGGCATTTAGTCCTTACAGCAACCTGAGTGCTAGTCCACTTTACAGAGGAGGAAACTGAGGCTCGAGTATTCCTAGTACTTTACCCAAGACGGTATAGCTAGCACATGTTGGAAATGAGATTTGCACCTGAGTCTTCTTCCAAAGACTTCACTTTTAATCATTACACCGTACAGAGAGACTGGATAGGTGGGCTATGATGATTTCAATTTGTAAACCAATGTAGCTATTTTTTACTATTCCCAGCACTCCTTTCAATCAGACACACCTTATCCCTATTCCAGCTGAATATGAAACCAATCTTCTAACAGCAGACAACCTGCAAGGGACAGCGTTTAAAGATATACTTCTCAAATCATCTATCAAGAAAGACTAATTCTTTTCTCAAATCCTTCCTAAACCAATGCTTGTGGTCCATACCCTATTCAACAAGATGAATCCACTCATCACACATTTGGATGTTACACAAATGTTAAACTTCCCTAAACGTTTCTAAATACCCTCAATTTCTGTTCTTATCTTGTTGTGACAAATAACAAACAGTTCATGAATCAGCACAGACTCTACCAATGTTGCCTGTCACTCATGGGTGGAGTGGGCATCCATCATGTGTCTGCGCTTTCCAGCAGCTATTCTCTCCCTCACTTCACTCCTGCCTAACAGCCCTCAAACCTCATCTGAGGACTCATGTTGCTCTGGAAAGGACGGCACCATCCCTGGCTGCAGGCATAGGACATGTGGCCTAGGAGAAACCAATCAGTGGATTCTATCCCTCTGGCCTCAGTGATTGGTTCCAGGTTGGCAGGTAACCCAAAATGGTCCAATAGGAGTGAATCTCAAAGCATTTCCTTGGAACACTGGGGAAAAGATACTCTCTTCCCTGAGATTTGTGGTGGGTGAAAATGAGATCTGGTCCTGCAGCAGCTAATTTTGCTACCATGAGGCCAATCCCCCCTCCCACCCCCGGAAGACAAGGACACAAAGACACAAAGGATAGCAGAATCTTAGAAAACTGTAGAGAAATGAAGTCATAGCCCAGACCACATCATGCACCTCTGGACTATAACATGCCACAACCCACCTAATCTCTAAATACTGTTTTTTTGTCATTATTAAGCTAGTTTGAGTTGGATTTTCTGTCAATAGCAACTGAAAGCTTTTCTTTTTCATTACTTGGCTGCATGTATTTCTTCAACAAGCACCTATTAAGTGCCTATCTTGTTCAAGTACTATGTTAGGTCTAGGAAGAGTACTTCTCACAAAAAGAAATTATAAAATGAGTCGAATGAGGGATGAGTGGTTGATATAGCTGGAAGAACTTAGACATGTCACTGGCTCACTTTAAGGGAGTCCTTCGTAATTTTAAGTTAACACTGAAGCACAGATGTTTGCCATTTGTTTGGTAATTATTAACTTTGCAAATAAGAAACAGAGAGATTTTATCCCTAGAAGGACAGCCTGACTTTGCATCATAATACCTGCCAATGTTATAATCTTTGCCATTTTTACATACCACTTATTCATTTTTAGTTAATATTATTAAATTGATTCACTTACAGAACTTAAATCAAGAGGAAATTTCTATAATACCACTATGAATGAAAAACCAGTACTATTTACATGAATACAAGGCAATCATAAAATAAATTCAATGAAATTATGGAGTGTTACTAAATTCTGAGAATTGTGACCTGGCAAAGGCCCTGACCCTGTGGACTGCTCTGTGTTCTGTGAAAAGGGAAATTAGCAAGTATTCAAAAGGTGTTAAAGATACTTTGGCACCAAAACTGAGACTTTCTCTTTGTTATGGTTAGATGGATTAAAAGAAAATTGAAAAAAAAAAAAGGCATCAATTTATCACCATTTCATTGTTATTTAATGTTGTCTCTTCTTACAACCACAAATTATGTCCTTTGCACAAAAAGTACTACTCTTACCACTCTTTGCGAAACACTATTTTAGCCAAATCTTATTTGATAGCTGAGCAAATTGAAGCCCAGAGAGGTAATGGGGCTCTCCTAAGGCTTCCTGATTTTCAGTCTGCTCAGCTGCCCAGTATTCAATAACATTTTATTACTTGCATTGGATTTATTTTGTGATTACCTTCCAATTAAGGCAAGTGACTCTGGTTTTTTATTTATGGTAATGATACCACATTTCCTTTTTTTAATAGGCTTTGGTTGCTTTTAAACCTCCCCACTGTTGAGAGCAACTTGAAATAAGGCCTTTAGCAATGCCCAAGGCCGTGTGTTCCCCACCACCACTACCATACCCCCAAGCAAAGGCAAACAGGAGGGATTTACACCATACTCTACTGCCCCATGCTGAAATCCAGATATGCACCATGATTGGGGTCCTTCCCTCCCCAAGCCTAGAGGGAAAAATAGAAGCTAGGATGCAGTGATTCCTCTAAAGCAGGGTTTCTCAACCTTGCTTCTATTGCCGTTTGAGGCTAGATAATTCTTTGTGGTGGGGGTGTCCTGTGCCATGCAGGATGCGGAGCAGCCTCCCTGGCCTCTACTCACCGGATGCTGGTAACACTCCACCCCCCAGTGGTGACCACCAGAAATGTCTCCAGACATTGTCAACATCACTCCTGGTCAAGAACTATGGGGTTTCTTATGGCTGACATGGTCCTATCCCAGCCCTGTAAATTTTCACGGCAAACTTTATTTATTTTATTTTTTTAATTAAATTTTTTTAATGAAACGCTTCACAAATTTGCGTGTCATCCTTGTGCAGGGACCATGCTAACCTTCTCTGTATCGTTTCAATTTTAGTGTATGTGCTGTCGAAGCGAGCACCACAGCAAACTTTAAATATAGAGCATTCCTTTGCCACTAAAGTTGGGGTAATTGAAGGTCGCATTTTTTTAAGACAAGGATATTTTCTAAGAAAAAAAAAGAAACAATATCAAGTTCCCACCAGCCATAAAGTTCACACCCTTTAGACAATTCACCTGCACTCTCCCAGGCAAAGGAAGCTTAAAGGATGACACCTTCAAAGGGACCTTACACTTGCCCACTGCTGGGTCCTGCCTCAACACCTCTGAGCGGAGCTGATAGATGATACCTGCCGGAGTGGGTATTCCATTCTTTCAGAGCTTCTTGCACCTTGACATTGGAAATTTAAAACCAGGGGCATTTCCATATCTCCTTAGGACATTTGGGGTCTTTGCACGGCAATAGTGTCAATGACTAAATGATGTGCCCCAGAAGGTAATTTGTCCTTCTTAAAGGAATCATTGATGTTAAAAATTCAGGTAACGTATAGCATCCATGAATGAATGAATGACTATGTATGCATATTTATCCATTCATATAACAGGACATTAGAGTAAAATGCTATTGCTTTAGTTTGGGTTCCTCTCAAGTAAAACTCTGAGAAGAGGATTTGGGCGAAAGTTTATCTGGGAGTGACCCCAACAAGCACAGTGAGAGAGTGGGGAAATGAGACAGGGAAGGGAACATGAGCCGGTTACTACTACGGGCTGCTGTAGGTCAGTCCTGCTGGAGACCTCTAGGAGACACTGTCAAACATGCTTCAAAATCATCCTGTGGGGGGGGTCAAGGAAGCTGGGGTATTTGTCCACCTATTTCTCTTCCTCATTGGTTGAGGGACACTCCTGAGATGTCACCCCTCTGGTGCATCCTACCTGCTCTGAGGAGTACCAAGCTCACTGCCATGGCCAGAGGACACCTCCAGGCTGAGAGACACAGGAAGCCATCAGAGCGTACAAGAATTGTCTTCAGACAACTGAAGGCATAAGCTTAGGGAACACGGGTCGGAATCCAATGGCATCCATCTCCCAACAGTATCTTCCCAGGCTAAGTACAGGAGGCTATAAAAGCCTGGAGGAGGTTACGGAAATCTCCCACCACCCTGGTCCAAGCCACAGGTCTCTGGAATTATTCTAACAGCCTCTTAATAGTTTTCCTGTCCCCATTTGTCCCCTCTCCACTTGGCAGACAGAGTGATCTTCCTTTCTAAAACACAAATCTGATTATTTCAACCCTCCCCCTTAAAACTTCTCAGTGCCTTTAAGACAAAGCCCAGACTTTTCAACAAGCCAACCTTATTTACCTCCGTGGATTTATTTCTCATTGTTCCCACGCCCTCTTGACATGAAGTCCCCAAACAGAGCACCTACTAATTCCCAGAACTGTGCCAAGCATGGGGGATGGAGAAGACTACAGACACACTTTCAGCTCTCAGTGATGACATTGAGGTCTGTGATGTGGTCTATCAGGGTAGGGGTGGAGGTGCAGAGAGACCAAGATGGAAACACAGAATTCCAACCCTATGTGTGCCCAGGAAGCTCCCACGGACATGACCTAGATGTAATCCATAGACAGAGAATCAATTATGTTAGGATTAACCCTTTCTCATCTGTAGTTATTTAACAGAAAGTCAGGGATGGGATAGAGGGCTATTAACTTTGGAAAGAGAGTCTCTCCTGATGGTGAAACAGGTGGCATGGTGCACTGGGAGCAGGGGGGTGTACACTGGAGGGAACCAAGGAGGGAAACAGAAGCTGCAGAACTTTGTCCCCTTCTTAGCAGCCTGCACAGCCCCAGATGACAGCCCCTGCAGTCAGTGTCTGTGGCCCCAGTCTAGCCCTTGTGGGATCTTCAGAACTCAGCAGATGCATAGATCTTCGACAGATTAGCCTTAGAGGTGGCTGGGCAGCTCCGGGAGGCTAAAAGCAGAGGAAAAAGAGGGAATGTGAGAGTGGATATGCCTAATTATGCAGGAGCCATTTTCTGTTTACTTAAAAATACCTTGAGTAATCAGCGGTGATGAGCAAGAGGAGGAAAGAGGCTGACTGAGAGTCTGAGGATGTTATGATCAATTAAATACCATCTCTCCAAATGTTTGCAGAGGGGAATTTTAAGGTGGAACTGATTTTAACTTGACAAAGAAACCTGAAATGCTTTTCCTTGGGGTTCCAAAATAAAAATACATGCTTATCTGTCTAGCCTGTGTCACTCGCTTTGCTGAGTATATTTTCCCTGTGTGTTATCACTCTATGGTTTAGAAGGAATAAAAAAACCCAAACATAACAAAACAAAACAGGAAAATCTAAATTATGAGTGCCTACTCTGTGCCAGGTGTTTTGCAAATGTTATCACTAACCTCACGAAAACCCCATAAAGGTAAGTATTATTAACTCCACTTTGCAGGTAAGGAAACTGAGGCTCTAAGGGAAGAAGCCACTTTTCTAAGGTTAGCCAATGAAACAGGTTTGGAGTTTGTTTCATAGCTGTGCAAAGTTGGTATTACTTCCAAGTATTCATTACCAGAGTAAGAGACAGGGTTGGGGAGCTCAAACTCACCACTACCCCAGAGGACAGAAGCTTGGCTTAGAGCGAGAATAAGAAGGTCCCGGGCAGGACTCTGCCTCCAATTTGACTATAAGATGAGGCTGAACTAGATGATGAACAGTTCCACTTACAAGTTGGGTGGCCTTGAGCAAGTTATTCAACCTCTCTGAGCCCCGATTTTCACATGTGTGAGTGAGAGGTAATAATTAGTGCAAGATTCAGTGTGATGTTGTCCCTTAAGTAAGTGCCTTGCACAAAGCAGGTGTTTATCAAAGTTAAGCATCTTCCTGTCCATTCTCCATTATTCTTCCCTGGGAAGCCCCAGAGAAGCAGTCTGGGGTCCTCATCCCACTCAGGCAGTATCACCAGCCACGTGGGGCTGTGCTGTGTTCAGAATGGGTGCAGGTGTTGTGAGGCTAGCACAGACACACAGCTCGCAGTAAGAACGCAATGAATGGTAACACCTATAATAAGAATTATTCTAATTATTATTGTTTAAAAATATACCTCATCATCCAAAGATAATTTCTGTTAACATTTCCCAATATATCCTTACAGATACACAGAGTGAGAGAGATTGTGCTGCACACAATCCTTGCGTCACCCACTTAACTTATACTGTGAATCCTTTTCTGTATCCATAAATATTCATCTACATTGTTACTTTAAGAAACTATACAGTATTCCAGTGCATTTACAAACCCAAACTTTTGTTGCTGGATATTTAAGTTTACTTTCTTATTGCTTTTTAGAGGAGGTTGCAATAAACACCCCTGCTGCCAAGCCACTGTGTACATTATTCTTTGTATTCATGAAAGATACTGTTTTAAAGCCCAGAATACAGGAATGTCATAATTTATTTATTTATCCATTCATTTAAACCAATATCCTACTGCTAGATATTTAGATTATGGACAATTTTTTGGCTCTCATAAATAATAATACAAATGTCTGGAAACTACATCTTCATATATTACCTGATTATTTCCTTGGCATAAATTCTTAAGAAAGGTAATGAATGGGATCAGCAAGAATTTACATTTTTAAGGCTTTT
The DNA here is from genome assembly GCA_963575035.1 of Avahi laniger. Taxonomy (NCBI): domain Eukaryota; kingdom Metazoa; phylum Chordata; class Mammalia; order Primates; family Indriidae; genus Avahi; species Avahi laniger. The sequence continues at coordinate 51,858 of CAUYSK010004040.1, read as the reverse complement.
GACACTCTCAGCAAAAGTGCCCCTGAAAAGGATCATGGGAATGTAATCATTCACCATCTTACCCTGTCACTTGCCTTCATTCGACAAACATTTTCTTTGTTAGGAGGGGCTCATAACCTTCTCTCTCCTTCTCGGCACAATAATGCAATGATGCAGCTGGAATCCAGCCAGATCTGTGTTGGGAGCCTGGTTCTGCCCCTCTTTAGTCTGTGCGATTTTAGGCAAGTCGGTTCATTTCCTGAGACTCCACTTCCACCATCTCAGCAACTTCTAGGTTTACCGTGATGATCACACAAGACGCTGGATTTGAGAGAGCTTTGACAGCTGAACAAATAGAAGGGGCTCATTGCTAACACAAAGGGAATTTCTCAAGCAATATTCTCATTATTTTATTTTTACACAGAACTTTAACTTTTCCATGAGACCCCTCATTAGGTTTTCTTAACTCTCCCCCACTGTGGTTACCAAGACACAGATTGAACACAATTTCTTAAGGAGAAAACAGGTCCAGAGAGACTCAGTGACTTTCTCTAGACCCCGTAAGCCTCAGGACTGCTACCAAAGCCATCATCAGCCTGCTGTCAGAGCCAGACTTCCTTTTTCTACATCAACAACATAAAAATGGCTATTACTTCCCCCCCAAAATGCACTTGTATTCATAATGAATCTGATGGTGCCAGCAATTTAAAACATAAAGGCAATTTACCATTTAGTGCTTTGTAGCCAAATAAAATGTCGTGACCCTTTCTTTCTCTTTCCAGAAGATTTGGAGTCTTCTCTGAGAGTTGGCAGGGAGGAGGGAGAGGAGAATAAGACTGTAGATTCTTTTAGCATCAAGATTGCTACTTATTTCTGTATTTTCCATGGCACCTAGCACAGCGTTAGGCCCTCTGCAGTGGCAGCTACTGTGCTATAGAATAAGCATTCATCTTGAAGCCTAAAACCTACACTTGAAACACAGCTTTGTCACTTATTAGCTGATCGATTAACATGTAACTTATCAGTTGCCTATTATAATAGATGTCAGACACCATACTGGGTGCTGTGCAGCTTTGAGCAAGTTAATTCATCTCTCTGGGTCTTTATTTCATCTTCTGGATAATAGGAAGCAAAATTTCTACCTAATACGAGAATAAAAGATCTAGAGAAAAGTCCGGTCACATGCTGGGGGTTCAATGACAAATGGCACAGCAACACTTCTGTGTTCAAATATGTAATCGTGCATGGTATATAGACACCCATAAGGTGCTCCCCAAAAATGTTGACAAAGGGGAGTATGATTGCCCTCCTGGAGGAATACTTCAAAGCATTTAAACAGGGAAGGGTCAGTAATTCAAATCACACATGCCTCTCTCATCCTTCCCTCACCCGCAGCAAACGTTGCTAACTGAACACATCAATTCTCACCGAAATCTTTCTCAATAAGGAATTTCCAGCCAGTTACGACCAACAGAACAGGGGTTTGGTTTTGGCTCAACCAAAGTGGCCCTATATTCTTCCTTCCCCCGCCTTCTCCAGAGAGTGCATTCAGTCTAAAGAGAAACCAGCCTTTCTACTGGATGTTTGACTTTAGACAAGTTGCTTGACCTCTGTGTCTCAGTTTCCTCAACTGTAAAATGGGCCAACTAACAGTATGTACCTCATAGGGTTGACAAGAACATTCAATGAGATAATGTGTGTAAAGCCCTGGCACACCGTATGCACTCAGTACGCTTTACTTATTATTAGCTATTATTACACACTTACCAAGTGCTAGACATCATTGAGCATTATCTTAATGGTGTCTTGAAAACAATCCTATGAAGTAAGTTTCGTCTTGTTAAATTTTTTTAACTAATTGTTGTTGATTGATTTGCACAAGCATATGGTGTTCGTTGATATAAAGCATCTAATGATGAGTTGGTTTATTTCCCGTGCTCACATGTTCTTCCCTGGCAGTCGTAGCCCAGTGCTTCTGGAGCACTACACAGCGGACATGACAACCTTAACTGTCCATGGCTTTAAACAAGTGATAACAATTCTGTGGTGGCATCAAGATTTGAACCCGTGTTGCTCTGGTTCCATGTGCCATGAGAACCTCTGGACTTTTTCTACGGCTCTTCCTGCACCCACGCCCCGCTCCCCACACACCTTATTAGAAAACAAAGACATGAACACAAATAAAATAGACAAACAAAAACTAACCTGTGTGCTGTTATTATGTTCCTGATAACCCCTTATATGCTTCCCTTCCCTGATTTATGTGATTGTCACAACAGCCCGGTGAGGTAGGTACTATTAGGATCCCCATTTTCCAGGAATCTCGGAGACACTCCGAGGACTAAATGAAATAATGTCACTTGAAAACAACACTCCTGACTTACAGCTCCTCCCGCTGCTCACTAGCTTTGGGAACTTGGGACAGTTACAGAAGTTTCCTTTGTTTTTCTTGAAGATGAGAATAATTACCTACGCCTCACAGGGCAGTCATTCATTCATTTGTTCCCTAAACATTTATTGAACGTCTACTGCCAAGAATTGTGCTCTGTGCTTTATCTATACTGCAAACCAAAATAGACATCACCTCTGATTTTAGGAAGCTTCCTGTCTAGGATTAAATGAGATTATTTATATAAAACTCTTAGCAGAGAGCCTGGCAAATAAAATCTCCTTGATAAAAGTAACATCATTATTACTATTATTTTTGTGGCCCAGGCAGGGTTTGAAAGAAAGTCTTTTTGACTACAAAATCCTTTCCATAAAGGTAGCATTTTGTAGGGGGCCCGCGTGACATAGGAATAGAAAGGGATTTGAGATGTCCAGAGCCAACTTCAAATGCTGGATTTTTAATATGTGCAGTAGAAAACTGCATGATTCCTTATAGTTCAAAAGCATTTTTTTAGATCTTCTCATTCTCTTTCTCTTCATCCACCCCAGCCAGATGTACACGTGTCTTTACATTTCCATAAACACACCCCTATCAGTGGGAATAAATTTCTTCCTCCCTTGAATGTGGACCCCATGTGTTTGATTTGCCTGGAAAGGTGTGGAAACCACCCAGACAGGGTGCTAATGGAATGTGACAGAACTCACAGCTTCTCCAGGCCTGGAAGGAAGAATGTTAACAAAGGGGAGCTTAATGAGCTTCCACCCACATTTCAATTATCCTAACAAGCTGCCAAAGGAAGCCCTGTTTGCTGTACTGCATTCTGGAAAGTTTTGACAAGCCCAGGAGGAATCTATCCAGGCCAAGGCTGAGAGTGCATAAGAAAAAGGAAAACAGTGTTCCTCTGGGAAGGATGTATACGGGTGACAAGGCCAAGCTAGCAGTCAGCTTTGTCATCTGATATTTGAGAGGGTCCTCTGCTCAAAAACCTCTCCAATAGCTATCCCAATAGGTAACAATGTATCAGCTACCTATTGCCATCATAATGCTGCATAACAAACAACCACCTGGCATACGGTATCAAACCATTGCCACTAACAAGTCAATGGGTCAGCCGGGCAGCCCTGATCATCTGTGCCGAGTTTGGTGGAGTTCACGCAAGTCTCTCTGGTCAGCTAGGTGGCTCTGCTGATCTTGGTTGGGCTTTCTCACTTATACCAGACAGCTCGGTTGACTCAGCTCTTACACACATGGTCTTTCGTCCTACCCACAGGTTTGTTCACAGGGCAGCAGGAGAGTTCTGAGAGAAAGGCCAAAATTATGCAGGATCTCTTGTTCTCAGGCTCAGAAAAAGGTATAATGTTACTCCTGCCACAATCTGTAGGTCAAAGCAATCACAATAGACTTCAAACTTGAAGGAAGGTGCTACAAAGTCACCTGGCAAAGAATGTGGCTAGAGACACCATTGATTCGGTCCATCAGTGCCGTCAATCTCCCACAACAATGTAACAGTAACGAACACCCTGGATTAAACAGCAACTATGTGCCTGTTTTATGTATATAACAGGATGTTAAAATGGGATGCTTTGGGTCAGCTGAGGTTCCACAGCCCAAAAGTAAAATGAGATGTTCAAATACCTGATATTTCAAAGCAAGCTGTTGGCCTTGCAAAGGGTCTGGGCAAAAATCGCTTTCTGACCCTTGGTCCAACATCCACCTCCAGGGTATAAAAAGGTTCAAGTTGGAAGCTGGGCAAAGGATATTTTGGAACAAGTAGTCTGGTGAAGTGAGTCTTGGTCCCCCTGGGGCATGAGAGAGATAATTAGTCCTAACCACAGCCTTGCCTTGGGAGAAGAACTCCAAGGAGACATCTCTAGTTTGCTGTGAATTCCCTGGAGTCTGGGGAGACTGGTGTCTGGCTCAGACCTGAAAAATGTATAGAGCAGCCAGGGTGTGGCTGGAGACTATCCAGATCTCAGGACAAGGAGTGTGGTTAAGAGCAGAAGCAGATGCTAAGTCCATGTTCCAGGTTCCAAGGATGTAGGGGTTTCCCGTGAGTCAAGCAGATACGTGGAAACTGGGATGGAGGTATCTCAAAGGCATCCCACCCAAAAGGAGCAAGAGGAGGCACTGACACTTGACATCTGGCATGAGATCTGGGAAGGAGACGTCATGGGGGGTATGGGGACTGCAGAATCCACCCCAAACACATTCCCCAACTGAAGAATAAGAGGACTATGCAGTGCAGGATGGCCTCAAGGAACCCACAATGCACCTAAAGGAACTGACACAGCTTTGACCACCTGCCAAACCCAGAGGAACTTTAAATACCTGCCACACAGAGAGCGCCGACACCAAACCGTGACAGTACTAGTCAAGAGAGCCCTTATCTGCCCTCCCATCTCCTCCCCCTACTCCCTCAAGCCTTTGGCTAGCAATCAGAGAAACAGTGAGGATGCAGGAAAGCCAAACACCACCCACTTTCCCTGTGCCTGAGCTGAGAGAGCTGACACAGGGCTACTGCTAACCCACCCTAATGCTACACCTTTGTTTGAACTAGAAAAAGTACCCCCTCCAAGAACTTTACTTCCATTCGTTTGAAGTTTTTTATGATATACTGTATTAGTTATCTATTACTGCGTAACAAATTTCCCCAGAACTTGGTGGTTTAAAACAACATTTATTATCTCCCAGTTTCTGTGGGTAAGGAATCTAGGCACAGCTTAGCTGGGTCCTCTGGCTCAAGGTCTCTAACCAGGTTGCAGTCAAGCTGTTGGCAGGGTTGTGGTCTCATCTGAAGGTCTGACTGGGGAAGGATCCACTTCCAAGCTCATTCAAGTGGTCGTTGAAAGGATTCAGTCCCTCACAGGCTGTTGGCTAGAGGTCATGCTTCTAGTTCCATGCCACATGGGCCTCCCCATAGAGTAACTCACAAGATGGCAGCTTGTTTTTATCAGAATGAGCAAAAGAGAAGAGCCAAAGAGAGATGGTGTTGGATGAAAGATAGTCTTTTATAATCTAATTTTAGAAGTGACATTCTATCACTTTCACTTTATTCTATTCATTAGAAGCAAGTCATTAGGTCCAGCCCCAAGGGGAAGGGATTATGTAGGGCATGTATATAAGCAAGAGAAGATAATTAGGGGGTTACCATGGAAATTTGTATATCAGTACAATAAAATATACTAATTTTATTAGAGCAAACATACCACTGCCATTGGTCAAAGAACTGTTGTAATAAATACATAGATCTGCAAGGTCTATGATGTGAACAAAAGCAACTAGTCTTGTGTGCTATACAACCTGTCAATTATATATGCTTGCCTAGGGGAGACGTTTTAACATCTTTTTCAAACTTTTATTGTGGAAGTTTTCAAGCACTTTAAAAAGTAGGGGTCATAATAATAGAAAATAATAAAATAAAACATTCTTGTTTCACTTATGCCCCAAACCATTAGTTATTGAAAAGCAAATCTCAGACACCACATTATTTCATCTTTAGTGAATCAGCACGAATATCCACATATCATATTTACCATTGCACAATTAACAAGAATTCCTTAATTTCATCTACTATTCAGCCACTATTCAATTTTCTCCAGTTATTTCAGAAATGTTCTTTTTTTTTTTTCACAGTGAGTTTGTTTGAAAGAAGCTTTAACTTTAAATGAAACCCAGAGTTTTAACCATTACTTAAGAGCAGGCACTTTAATTACTGAGATGGAACTATTCTGTGAGTAAAATGACTGCAGGAAGTTTTATTACCCAGGAATGACCAGTAAAGTGATGAAGGCTGCTCAAGATTTTACCCAGGGGCAGAGAAAGCTTCAGCTCACCACGGCCTTGTCAACAGACAGTGGAGAAAAGGATGAGGCTGCTTTCTGAAACCTGACAGAGTCCTGTGTGTTCACCAGGGTGTTGAACATAGGTTATCTCTAATCCTCCCTATAGTCCTTCAGGTGGGTGTTATAATCCTCATTTTGACAGATGAGAAAATTTAAATATAGGAGAATTAGCTTGCTTAAAGTCACACAGCTATTATCGGATAGAGCCAATATTCCAACTCAGGTCTGTTTGATCTCCCCAACAGGCTCTGGAAGCAAACACTAAACTACCACTTTCATAGTCTTAGGACGTTAAGATATCATGAAAGCCTTTTCACTTGACTGAACCATGTCTTCTGTTCACTGTTGTTTCCTAGTACTTGACACAGAGCTGGGTACATAGTAGGTGTCTAATAAATACAAAGCCTTGAGTCCACCATAGAACAGAACCCTGTTCAAAGAAAACCCAGTTCTGACAGCCAACAACCAGTCTGAAAAGCAAGTTTAGTCCACCGCCCCATCCATCACCAGCTTTATCTCAGCTCGCCTTTTTAACAGTGGTGGCTGCAGGGGAGTCGGCAGCAGAGGTTGGGAGTGAGAGAGGTTCCTGCCTACGCAATAGGAAATCACCTAAGAACATTCGATTTCATTGGCTTGCTGGAAACTTGATACTGAGAAGTTCCTGGCATTATTTCTTTTGATGTGGCAGCTTTAGCCAAGTAAAATGCATTTTTTTTTATTCCATGAAGCATTCTCAAAAGCCAGTACCACTGTCTGACACTGTCCACGCACCCCACCCCCTTCTCTTTGCCTGACAAACCCCTCATCCTTCAGGGCTCAACATAAATCTCATTGGGTCAGTGAAGCCTTCTCTGTCTTTCTGGGTGAAGTTTCCTCCTGCTTGCATATGTACCCATCACATGTTCGGTCTGTCTTTCCCTCCGAACTATGTGAAGGTAAGGCAAAGACTGCATCTGTCTTGTATTTGGAATATAGTAGGCACTCAATAAATATTTGTTGATTGATTGATTCTTTTTTTAAAAGAGCAATGTTAAAACAGCGTTTACTGAAGTCTCTTAAAAAATATCACAGAGCACAAGAGGCATTCCGTTCATAAGATAGAACAAAACTTGGAATTCACTTCCTTCTTCCCACCACATACCACCCCCCAAGCTATTCCACAAAATGCTTCTCCTCTGTTTTGTAAACTCCCTAAAATCTCCAAATCTAGCCAGGCCTGTTGTTTTGTGTCCCCACCCTCTTCTTCTCAAATGCAGCTCTTTTTCCTATGAATCAACTGGACCTTTCTGTGTCCTCTGAGTTTCCACATTTCCCAGATTCCAGAAAGCAAAGAAGACCTTAAGACTGACCCAATAACCCTTCCTCTTTAGAACATGGCGCAGGATTGTAAACTCCTAAAGGCATGGATTTTTTCCCACTTCATCCCCTGCTGTATTCTCAGGGCTTAGGACAGTGCCTAGCACATAGTTGGTGCTCATTCAAGATTTATTGGTTGAATATTAATAATATATTTCTTTTAAACTTGTCACATATTTTTGTTGGTGTTGATGATAAATAAGTAACAAGAGGTGATTCAGGAGTCAAAAGAGGCAAGGAAAAAATTAGCAAAAAATCTTTTCTCTGTTTGGAGGTCTAAGATGGGAAGGTTGCGTGAAGAGGCAAGTAGCCGTACCAAGTGGAACACAGCCCCTGGTCATTCTCAGACGAGAAGCACCGTGTGCCGCTGAATCAGCAGGAAGCAGCACTGGGGCATGGGCTGGGTATAGCACAGCAGCGTGGCAGCAATTTGGCTGACAATTTCCTTCTATGTTTCAGCAAAATTGAATTAGCATCCATGGAGACTGTCTCCCAGACATCGGCAAACGCGGTCCCGTGGAGCAGGCGCTGCAATTCATCTGGCATTATGAGGCATTGAATTGCCATCCAATCCCGCACCTCTCCTTGTTGCTTTGTGTGCGCTTGTTAGAGGAAATTAGGTGGATGCGACAAGCCTGGGAACAATTAAAATCTTCCCACTTAGCCAATTCCCAGCAGCGGTGTCCAAGTTCTCCTGACAGGCACTCGGGCTTGCTCAGCTCATGTGCGGGGCTGTCTGGACGTGCTTTCAGATTTTGAGTGATGGAGAGAGGAAAGGGAAGACTTTTTCTAACTTGTAACAGACAATATCTATCTGCCATGCTGAGCATCCATAAGGCTGCATCTGAAGGCAGGGGAGATCTTTTTTCTAATTCCTACAAAGGTTTTGTTGTGTTTCAGAGCCAATGGAGACAAAGTTCCATAGTTCACAGAACTCCCCATGAGAGAGTGGCACCCTGCAGGGCGCAGCTCACAGCGTTCCCAGTCAAGTGAGACCTTTTGCTACCCTCTGTCTCTTCCCACTGTGCCCTTGCCAACCTTGGTGGGGCAAGGGCAGCCTGGTTGGGGAAGGGATTGGAGGGCAGAATTACTACTTGCTTAGGGGAAACTCAAGAAGCTGACGGTTCCCATTTCCCACTGCAGCTTCTGCCTGCAGCAAGTGAGAGCAAATGAAGTCAGAGGTTTGACCATTGCACTGGACTGGATGTATTAATCACTGAGCCGAAGTGGTTTGGGGAACCACAGAGGCCAGTGACATTTTTATTACCTACAAATAAGCATGTGAGCAAAGGGTCCTGTCTGACATCCATTCAGAGGCAGAGAGGACCAGACTTATCATTGCCCAACAATAGGGGGAAGGGGAGTAGCTTTATGATTGTATCCTGCAGTCCTGCTCTTTCAATATACAGGTTATTAGAGAAAGTATCCACTAGGCATTGTATATGGAAAGCATCTAAAAGGCATTCAATAAATAGTTGCTGTTATCATGAGCTGCTTGTGCATAGGCAAGGGTGAAGGTTAAACCAGAATTTCAGAGCTAAATCCCAAAGTGTTTGCATTTGATGATCATCCCCAGTCTGGACGGCACTTGGCCCAGTGGAAGGAAATAAATGGCTGAGAGCAGGGTCTATGTTCCCAAGTGAAGCCCCTCCACCCCTCCACTGCTATGGGTCACCATTTGCTGCATTTGCTTGCTGGCTCCTGGGAGGGCATCTTACTTGTTCCCATTGAACAACAATTGGAGAGGGAGCCTTGCTCATTATTCTTCCTGAAGTTGAACCTTAGAGTGAACTGGGGAGAGCAGTGGCAGCGGGAGTCAGGATGGTCTACCGCCTACACCATCAGAGGGCTGCATCAGAGGGCTGCTCACTCAGAGCTCAGGTCCCAGCTGCAGTACAGACACAGGTAGAACTTCCACTGCTTTGGGATTTAGGGGAAGCGTACCTGGAACCCTCAGGAAGATGCTGAAAAAATAAAATAATTTCAGAACTAAGATGAAGGGGTGTCTATGCACAACCTGTGCATTTACTGCTTTCTTTCCTTACTGAAGAGCAATGAAGATGTGCTGTTTTATAATATGCATGATTCACTGTTCAATGGGGAGCTCTTTAGCTGAGCTAGCTCCTTGTTCTGCAAAACATAGAGCTTCTTGAGGGAAGAAACTGTGTCTCAACTTATCTTTGAATCCCTGAGACCTAGCCCCAGGGTCTGAGATAAAATTTAGAAGGAGAATGGGCTTTAAATTCCCACAAATCAGGGTTTGGATCTCAGGTCTGCTCCTTACAAGCTGTGTGACCTCAGGCAGGTCACTCCACCTCTCTGAAGTTCAATTTCCTCATCTGAAACATGGAAATAAAAATATCTACCTCCCAGTTTGGGAGAAGCAGGATTGAATTTAATACACTGATTATAATAACTGGCCCCTAGAAAAACAGTAGTTACTATTAGTATCATTATCACCATCATCATCCCCGTTATTTTCCATTGATGTCTTCTCATTTCCTCAATTGTGTTCAGACAGTTCTGGTTCTCTTAAAAATTTACTGCAGAAGTGGCCAGATCATTTATGTACAGAAGACGCCTCCTGGTTTTGGTACAAATCCTTAGTTACACAGTCTGTAGACACTGTCAGAGCTGAAAGTACTTTTTCATCATCAGATATAAAGATTCTCTTTTTGTTCCTTTTGCTATTTCCTCGTGCCCTATTTCTGCCTGCAGTAAGGTCCAGAGGGAGAGTAATCTTGCATGACATGTGAGCTTTACATCTGAAATCAAATTTAGCATCCCAGTTCCCAATGGGGTGAGTCCAACATTTTCACACATTTCCAAAATGCCAAAGAGAATAGCTGTTCCTTTTGTTTCAAGCCAATTTCCTCCAAGTCAGTTCTCTACTCAGTAATTTATCTGAGCCTCAGTTGCTCAATCTGTAAAATGGATTCATAAAGTGGTCTATAAAATACCATCCTCACTCACAGGATTGCTCTGAAGACGGACAAGTGGCCAGAGAACTCAGCTTATTCACACATTGTCACTTCCATCAACCTCTACTGTGCCAGTGGAGGAGACCAGGGGGTCTAGTCCTGTCTGGCTGCTGGCCAACATGATGCCCAAGCTGAATTTGATCAGATCTGCTCTGCTGAGCAAAGTGGGCTGACTCTGATACTTTCTGTGAATTCTGATCAAATACTTCACTTAATGTGGGTGTGGCATCCTGTTTTGTTTTTACGGTCTAAACATTTCAGAACTCGGTGAGCTACCAACAGGGTGTAGGAGAGACGAAGGAGAGATTTTGCGGGAGTGGAGGGACCCATCCCAGGATTTATGGGTGACCATGGTTGGAGATGAAGATGGAAGGAAGCAGGACAGCACTGTGAAGATGAAGAGGCTGCTGCAAGTGCAAGTGTCGGGATATTATCCCCCAGGCATCAGGGGATGGGGACAGGAATCAGAACAGAAAAGAGCACCTTTCTCTCGTCTGACTCAGCCAAGTAACCACACACGGAAAACTACATTCCTGGCATGAAAAATCCCCAAGGAAGGGAAAGGAGAGGTGAGAAGGAACAACAATGACAGCTACTCCTCACTGAGCACCATGCCAGGTGCCTTGTATATACATAGCACATGTTTAACCCTCACCATTACCCAAGAGGTTGTTATTATTATACAGAGATGGAAACTTAGACCCAGAGAAGTGACAGCCTCAACATCTCCCAACTTGCTCTTTCTACCTGCCAGGCCTTTGATGTCTCCATCATTTATTCAGTCCTCAACAATCATTTACAGAGTGTTGGGCTTTGTGCCAGGCACCAGGTAGGTTAGAATGGGGTAAACAGAGAGAAGAAAAGAAAAGAATTTCAGACAAAGGGCAAGGGGTAAACAGAGCACAAAGCCAGAACAAAGGAGAGTTTGGGAATCAGGAAAGTGCTGAGCATGCCAGGGAACTAAGGGTCAGGCCCACCTACAATTCTCCCCAGGAAAAACTCCCCCATAATCTCACCTCCTTCTCAGTCCTGTTGCCAGAGCAACAAGAGAAGCCCATGGGATTATGGAGCAAGTTTTGTTTTTTTCCAAAGTCCCTAGAACAATGATACGAGCAACCTATGCCAAAGTCAATCAGAAACAAAAATAGAGCCACAGCCCCTGGAAGAACCAGGTGTCATTTAATCCCACCAGGAAGATATAAGCCTCCCTAAATCACAGTTTTACAGAAACAATCATAGTAACAACAATCAGTAACACTCATGAAGCAATTTACTTTGTGCTGAGCTCTTACAGGCATTTCACATACATTAGCCCATCTAGCCCCCACCCTGTGAGCTAAGTAGGTTAATGATCCCCCATTTAACAGATGAGCTAACTGAGGCTCAGGGCTTAAAAGTGGCAGAGGTAAGATTTCAACACAGATTTGTCAAATTCTAAAGACCGTGTCTGAACTCCTGTGCTGCACCATCCCTCCCACAACCCTGCAACCATGAGCTCACCCCACTTCTTTGTGGACATGGGTTGGGCCACTCCTAGGAGGGCTACAGCAGGTGAGGGCTGTCGCAGGAAAAGCAGCACAGTAGCCTTGATGCTTATGAGCTGAGTGACCTTGTGCAAGTGACTTTACCTCCTGGACCCTCAGTCTCATCTTCTGTAAAATGGAAACTATATCAGAGACTTCTTATGAGGACTTTACACAGGACCTCTTACATAGGAAACACGCCACAATTGACACAGCCCATCCCTCTTAGGGGTCTCCCTCACCATCCTCACTGATCCATGGAGAAAACAAAGACCAGCAGGTCCTAGAACAGTAAAAGAAAGGCTGCAACTCCTCCCAACCACCAGACGGTGAGACCTCGAAGCCAAGACTGGGTCTGTTTTATTTATCTCCTGTGTGACAGGGCTGGTCACACAATAGGCATTCAATAAATATTTCTTTTGAAAACATATCTATACACACACACACACACACACACACACACACAGCCCACAGGCATGACAGAAAGGAAATACATCGGCATGTTCTCCGTGGTTATCTTCAAGTTGTGGCACTTATCTTTCTTTTTGCTTATCTGCATTTTCTGACTTTCCTATAATGAACATGTACAAACATGTACTATCTGTGGCACTAAGATCTTGAAAGACACACTCCCCACTGATAACATAGGTTATCTCTGAGAAAAGGGGGTGAGAAAGACTAGTTAATTAGGGAGGCTTTTTAAAAACTTTATGTATCTACTTAATTTTCATGCTACCTTTGAAATTTTTACTTTTTTAAAATTCACTTGTATTTTCTTTCTTTTCTATTCTACCACAAAGCCTTCCCCTGGGTGGAACATCCATCCACCAAGACCCCCTTCCCCACTCCCAAAAGATCACGAGGAAGTGAGCTCTATCCCAGACATGATGGCAGAGCCCAGCTCATCTTTTCTTGTGTCTTTGGGAATTCGTTTGCCTGTTGACCCAGATGCTCTACACATGCTCACAAAAACCTTCTGCCAAACTTCATTAGCCATTTAGGCTGCTGTGGTGTTGTTCTGAGTCTCTTATTTTCTGGCATTAATTTAAAGCAACATTTTCTCACCTCTGTAGGCATGCTTCCATAAGTTAGAGGCTTAAAAAATGGATTGCAATGGATTTTGTCAAACATTGCCTGAAATAAAAATGTTTGGTTTTATCTCCTATTTCATTTCCAAATGATTAGTAACAGCTGCCTGCAGCACCTGTTAGGAAGGACTCTGAGACCATTCCCGAGTAAAGCAAAGACAAATAAACAACAACAAAAAAAGTCATAGCCCTTATGAATTAATGTTTTCTGCTAATGGATTACTGATGTCTGTCATGGCATGAAATTAAGGGCTTTTGGTATATCTAATATCCCAAATCTAATAAAACACCTTTTCCTTTCACTCCAAACAAGCAAACTGGTGGGAATTCCATGTGGTACAGTGTAGAAATAATAACAGCTATTATTTACGGAATGCCACTATCAACTGGAGGTTTTCCATACATAATTCTTCTTATAGAAATTCCTCAATTATCAGGACAGTTTTGGTTATAAGCATCAGACAACCAACTCACTCCAGCTTAAGCAAAAAGGGAATATCTGGGCTCACATAACTGAGAGGTCTGAGTTAGAGCTTGGACTCAGGATTTAGGAACCAACATCAGTGACTGGCTCCAGAAACTTCTCTCTATCTCTCATCTCTATTGATCCTTGTTTGTATTTACCTGTTGATCACATCTCCTTCTTGCTCTGGTTTGAACGTGTCTCCCAAAGTTCATGTGTTGGAAACTTAACCTCTAATGCAACAATGTTGGGAGGTGGAGCCTCATATGATGTGATTAGATGATCATGAATGGATTAATGCCATTATCGCAAGTGTGGCTTTTGTCCTTTAGAGGAAACTCTGATTGGCCTGTTTGGGTCACATGCCACTTGATTTGGCCAGAATCGGGCTATATTCTCATCCTTTTGGCCAAGAGGTCTATGTCTACTAATAGAAGAACAGTTTAAAAAGCTTAACAGATAAAAATCAGGGCCAGTATGAACAGTTGTATGCTGCACAAGGGTATCAGCCGAGGGGCTAAGTAAGGGATAAAATCCTGCCTGTCCCCTGCTCACAAGCCATAAACCCTGGCCCCAGATACATGATAGGAGAAGGTGTGCCTTTTTCTAATTCATACAAAGATGTTACTTGGGCTAGCAAGAGACCCAAGCAAAAGCAACAACTACTGCAGGCCACTACAAACTCTAGGAAGTAAATAATGATTGTCCCATTTTTAAGATGAGAAAACAGAGTCTACAGAGATAAAATGAATTGCCCACCCCTATACAGTAGTTCCTCCTTATCTTCAAGACCCCCAGTGGATGCCTGAAACCATGGATAGTACCAAATCCTATCTTTATACTGTTTTTTCCTATATATACATACATACATACATATGATAAAGTCCAATTTATAAATTAAGTACAGTAAGAGATTAACAGCAATAACTAATAATAAAATAGAACAATTATAACAATAATTATTGTACTGTAATAAAATTAATTATTGTACTGTAATAAAAGTTACATGAATGTGGTCTTTCTCGAAATATCTTACTGCACTGTATTCACATATTTTTGGACTGTGGTTGACCACAAGTAACTGAAATTGTGGAAAGAGAAAATCTGAATGGGGGAGGGGAGACTACAGTACAGCAGGAAACAGTAGAGTCAGGATTTGAATCCAGGTCTGTCTGACTCCAAAACTTACACTTTCCCCATAATAATTCACTCAACCACCTGCGGAAGGAGTGGGACTCACCAGGCTTCTAATAGCACGAAGAAGTAGTGAGAGAAGTGGATTCTTTGTGCCTCTTCCTTCTGAAAACCCAGTTAACCCCACAGGGACAGTGAATCCACTCAAGAAAGCCAAGCCAAGCCCAAGATAAAACACTCCACAAAAACCGTGTTTGCAAACAGCTTGAAAGTCATGGTGTTTCACTTAAAAATGTAATTTCTTGCTTGAAACAGTGAGAAATTAGATGCAATCTGTTTTGATTTCTTTCCAATTTAGGATACACTTTAGTGACCAATCTGCACACATGACGGCATCCTTCTGCCTTGAGGGTATGTTAGCTTGGTTTATGTCTCTGTTCATAAAGGAAGTCTAAATCATCCCACCGGAAAAGCAGCCTGGAATTTATACAGCAGGCACGGAGGCAGGCTGAGCTGCCTCTTCCTGGATACTATTATTAATAATAATAGTAATAATTACCATTTACTGTGTGTCAGGTCTGGTGCTGGAGATATTCATCACTACACAGCCTTGTTGAGAAGTCGGGCTTGGAGGATATTTTGGGTACTTAGCATCTGAACACCCTTTCTGTGGAAGGAGAATCCCCCATTGGGTGGTTCTTGGTAGGATCAGGACTTGTCTTCCTCCACAGAAGCAGGAGAGGCCAGAAATCCATGAGACCCGCCACCGCCCATTACCATTCCAGTACCTTCCATTTTTAAAAAATAAACTTTATTGTTTAGAGCAATTTCAGGTTCACAACAAAATTGAGAGGAAGATGCAGAGATTTCCCATATACCTCCTGTCCTCACAAACAAGCAGCCTCCCCCACTATCAACACCCCCCACAGGAACGGTGCATTCGTTATAATTGATTAACCTACACTGACACATCATCATCCAAAGTCCACAGTTTACAATAGGGTTCATTCTTGGTCTTATACATTCTATGGGTTTGGACAAATGTATTAAACATGGACCCACCAGTACAGTATCATACGCAGCAGTTTTGCTGCACTTAAAACCCAACGTTCATCTCTCCCTCCACCCTAAACTCTGGCAATCTTTTTACTGTCTCCATAGTTTTGTCTTTTGCAAAAGGCCATACAGTTGGAATCACACAGTATGTAGCCTTTTCAGACTGGCTTCTTTCACTTAGTAATATGCATTTAAGTTTCCCCCGAGTCTTTTCATGGCTCGATAGCTCATTTCTATTACACATTCTATTTTTGCCTAAATTAACCCAAGTGTGTCCCTGTTGTTTGTATCCAAGCACCCTGCTACATAAAAGTGTTGTTATCCCCATTTTACAGATAAAAAACCTGAGACTCAAGAAATAAGACTTGGTCAAGGAGTAAAAAATCTATAGAGGGCAGAGCAAAGCTGCGTGAAAGCATGTGGGAGGCACGATGCAGTCAGCAGAAAGGCAGCTCTGCGGTCAAGTTGACGTGGACACGAACACGAGCTTCACCACCTACCCACTGGGGGACCTCGGGAAAGTTACTTAACCTCTCCCTGGGTCTCCATTTCTTCATCCACAAAATGCAGGCGGGTGTGCCTACAACATGGAATTCTTGAGAGCATCGAAAGAAATCATGGGTATATCGTAGTTGGCACAGTGTCTAGCACATAGAAAGCATTCATCACATGTTAGCTGTCATATCTATTATTATTATTTGTGTTCATTAACCTTTTCCTACAACATCATAAGTGGAGGTTATCTGACCATATAGTAGGATTCTGTCTGCTTTATTTTGTCATTTCCCCAACCCCGAGAGTCATGGCTAAGGGAACGTAGAAGCTGAATGATCCTTTCACCAGGGGATCTTTGACATGGGGTAACTTCTGAAACCAGACATTCACTCCAGCTCTATGTCTCAGGAGGACCCTAGGATAGCCCAGCAGTGGTTCAGCCTGTGCCCATTGATCCCACTAATGATGATGGATTTCCTCCCCTTTGCCACTTGATCACCAGCTGCCTGGGATTTTATCACCATTTTCCAGGGCAGAGCGGGCCACCCCCATCCCTGCCTATGAGGGCCTTTTTTTCTTACTCCCTGTCACCCAGAACAGAGCCGATTAAAGAACTCATTCATTTCTCCACCCTCCGCCCCTTTAATTACAAACAGTGTTGAGAGTTGAATAACACAGAACAAAAGACAGATTTATTTACCCCAGGACGTAAACAAGATTATCAGAAACAAGCATTCAGAAGCCCTTAGCTCCTGGGAGAATTTTAATTTGCTGACCCCTGCCTTACAGACATCTGAGGTCTTTTCACATCATTATAAAACCCCAAGAGTTTTGTCTGCTTGAGTTATTTGTTGGCACACATTCCCCACCCTGGCTGCTTACTCTTGTTGGCCAATTTAAAACATCTCCATTGGAGCTTTAAATCAGGCTTTTTGAGACAATGCAGGAAGCCTGAAAGTAGCTCTCTTTTCCCGGTGAAGTTTTCCTAATGGAGACTTCCTGGAATGGCCGAGGAATGTAAACAGGAGGGACAAGTACGCATAATTACAATGATGAGAATACTTTGGGATACAAATCCCTTAACCCCACATCAAACTGGCAGTAAGCCAAAAAGGAATCTATTGTAACTGAAATGTTTAGTCATTAATGCTATCTTCACACACAGCTCAATTCAGGGGCTTAAACCATGTCATTGGGCTCAGTCTCTCTCTACATCTCATCTGTTTTCCTCTGTGTTGTTGGCGTCCTTCTCCTGGGAAAGATAGTCCCCAATACTTACAAGTTTCCAACCTATTCAGCTCCTAAAACTGAATCTCACTGGACCAACTTTGGTCATGTGCCCACAGTGAACCAATCACTGTGACTAGAGGATGAAATGCACCGATTGGCCAGACTTGAGTCACATGTCCAGTCGTATATCTGCGGTTCAAGACCAATCCTATATGAACCATGTGGACTGAGGGTGTTGTAGGGTGAATTACCAAAGAAAAATCAGGATCTATACCCAGAAAACAGGAGACGGACACTGGAGAGATAAAAGCCATGGATGTCCATCATAGCATTCCTCTGGGGAAGGGGTTACAGAACACTAATCTTCCTGGGACAGCTTGGAAGTGGCCAGTTTAGCATTTGTTTTGGACTGAATGTTGCCCCTCCTCAAATTTATATGTTGACATCCTAACCCTCAGAGCGTGACCTTATTTGGAGACGAGGTCGTTAAAGAGGTAATCAAGTTAAAATGAGGTCATTAGGGTAGGCTCTAAACCAACATAACGGTGTCTGTGGAAGAAGGGGGCTTTAGACACAGATGTGTACAGGGAGAATGCCGTGTGAACACGATGATGGCCATCTACAAGCCAAGTAGAGAATTCTGGAACAGATTCTTCCCTGACATCTCTCAGAGGGAACCAACCCTACCAAGACCTTGTTCTTAGACTTCCAGCCTCTGGAACTACGAGACAATAAGTTTCTGTTGTGTAAGCCGTCCCATGGTGGTACTTTCTTACCCAAGCAGCCCAAGCAAACTAATGCAGCATCCTTTGGGAAAGATGTGAGGTGAGCTGTTCAGGCCCCTGAGAGCCTGATAAGGTTGGCTCAAGCTCCTCATTCCATGCTCTACGAGACCCCAGAGCTCTACTGGATTCCTGCAAATCCCTGGGGCCTATGCCACCCTAGCCCCTCCTGGTTTCAGGGTCCTATTTCCATGTGGGTTTTCTCTGTTCATGACAGCATTGATTCAGATAGGATACTAAGCCCTTTTCCATAACTTCCATCCAGGAAAAGAATCCACTCACCCAGGACATGTTTATACTCTTTGCTGAAGTCTTGGAGTGAGGAGAGGAGGGGGTTAAACTGTAAGTTCACATGCTTCTTCAAAATAGAACAATAAGAATCCATGTTCATTCATCAAAAAAATTTACTAAACCTCTACTTTGTGCCAGACACTGAAACATGAGAAGATGCACCCGAGAACAAGACAGACAAGACCCCTGTCCTTATGGAACTAATATTTTAGTTGGGAAGACAGATGATAAACAGGAAAAATAAGAGCATTCCAGATGGCACTAAGTGTCGTGAAGAAAATCGCAGGGTTGGATGGTGGAGATTAAATGGGGGTGGACAGGCACTTTGGAGACGACATTTTCTTAGCACAGGTGGGGGAATCAGGAAATGCCTCTTGGAGGAGAGGAAAGTGGGCCGACTCTAGGAGGAGAGAGAAGGGGTGAGCCATGTGCCAGTCATGCCCAGCTGGGTCCAGATTGTAAATGAGGGTGTGATGTTTAATTTCATGTGTCAACTTGACCGGGACATGGGGTGCCCAGATATTTGATTAAACATTATTTCTGGGAGTGTGTGTGAGGGTATTTCTGGATGAGATTAACATTTCAATCAGCAGATTGAGTATTGTAGATAACCCTCCCCAGTGTGGTTGGGTCTTCTCCAATCCGTTGAAGGCCTGAATCCAAAGGCCTGAATCCAAAAGGCTAAGTAAGAAAGGATTCTCTCTCTCTCCTCCCCACCCCCGACTGCCTTTGAGCTAAGATGTTGGTTTTCTTCTGCTTCGGACTCAGACTTAGACTGGCGCTATACCATCAGCTCTTCTGAGTCTGGGCTTCTCAGCTCCATAATTAGGTAAGCCAATTCCTTATTATAAATCTATATATGGATATATATATGTATGTGTATATGTAAAAAAATATATATGTGAATATATATATTATGATGTATATATATACATATGTATATCTCATATATATGATATATATATATATTATGATGATGGGGCCAGATTTTCCCTGCAGGGAGTGGAAATTTCTACTGCCAGTCATCCCAGAATGAGCTCAGACAATGAGGCTGCAGAAAGGTGGGCTTTAGACTGGGCAGTGAGTGGTAGGTGGGTGTGAGCTCCAAAAAAGGCAATGCCCTGAGCACCACAGGCGCTTGCTCTGTGAGTAAGTGCAAAGTTGGGACCATGGGCTCTGAGCACATTGGCTCCAGGAGTGTTTAGGAGCAACACTTCACACTTCCTTCCCTTCTACCATCCTGGAAATGCAGTGCAGTCAGCAAAAAAGTTGCAGCTGGTACGAGGGGAGGGTCTGTCCTGGGCTTGAGGGGAGGTGCTCTGGGAAGAGCAGCAGCAGCTGGAGGCAGAAGGAGGGGAGTCGAAGCGGAGAGAACAGTGCCTCGTGGGAAGCATGAGGCAGTGGTCCAGAGAGCCGCAGCTGGCTCCAGTGACAAGTAAGATGAATGTGTGAAACATGCCCATGTTCCCCAGTGAGGGAAACCTGGTTTTACAAAGGAAAATGAAAAGAAAAAGAAAAAAAAAAAATAGAAAGAAAGGAAGAAAAGGAAAGGGGGAGGGAGAGAAGCTTCTAGAAATTGAGTGGGATGGGAGCTTGAACATCACAATTAAGGCTTTGAAAGAGGAAGCAACACCACAGACTGGTAAAATCTGGGGCCTACTGATAAATAAATAAACCAACAAACAAAATGAAAGTATATACATATATGTGGGAAGGAGAGAGAGAAAGAGAGAAGGGGGGGCATTCTCCATAGAAACAGATCAATAGGAGGTATATACATATATGGAACATGTACAGATTATGGAAATTCTATATATATAGAGAGGGAATTTTATATAAATTTTACACAGAGATAGAGATAGATACAGATATTCTATTAGTCTGTTTCTATAGAGAATCCTGACTAATTCACAGCCTAAACTTAGTGGCTTAAAGCAACACCATTTTATTATGCTCATAAATTCTATGGCTTAGGACTCAGACAGGGCACAACAGAGACCACTTGTCTCTGCTCCAGGGTATCTGGGATTTTGCCTGGGAAGCTTCACACGGCTGGGACTAGAAAGACTAGGCTGGATGGTGCAAGTCCCAGGTAGCTTTTTCACTGACCTCTCTGGCACCCTGGCAGCATCACTGAAGGTCTAGGCTTATCTGGGACCACGGGCCAGGGAGTGTACATGTGCCTCTCAGCGGGGAGCCCCGTGGTATTCAAATCTCTTACACGATGGCTGAATGTTCCAGCAAAGAAGACGGAAGTGGCATGGCCTCTTAAGGTCCAGCCACTGAAGTCACACACCCTCATTTCCACTGTACTCCATCAGTCCAGGATTCAAGACAGGGGACAGAGGCCCCACCTCTTAATGGGAGGAGTGTGCAAGATTTGTGACCACGTTGTAAAACCGCCACAGAGGCCCTACAGTAAAGAAGAAGTCTTTTGAATTTTTGCTTAACCTGGCTTTTCTCAAGATTCCACTTAGGTAATGTTATGGCCTCAATTGTGTCCTCTAAAAATTCATATGTTAAAGTCTTAACCCCCAGTGCCTCAGAAGGTAATCTTATTTGGAAATAGGGTAGTAGCATTTGTAAATAGTTAAAATGAGCTCATATTGGAATAGGGTAGGCCCCTCATCCAGTATCACCGTGTCCTCTGAAAAGGGAGAAATTTGGATACAGACATGCACACAGCAGGGGCGCCATGTGAAGATGAAGGCAGAGATCAGGTTACGCATTTACAAGCCAAGGAACACCTGAGATTGCCAGCGAACCACCAGGCTTGGAACAGATCCTTCCTTTGCAGCCCTCAAAAGCCGCCAACATCTTGATCTTGTACTTCTGGTCTCCAGAACTATAAGACAATAAACTTCTGTTGTTTACCCGTGGTCCTCAACTCCTAGGACTGCAGACTGGCACTGGTCCATGGCCTGTTATGAACCAGGATGCATAGCAGGAGATGAACAGTGAGTGAGCAGAGCTTCATCTGTATTTACAGGAGCTCCCCATCGCTCACATCATCGCCTGAGCTCCACCTCCTGCCAGATTAGGCTGGGGAGCAGCTGCAAATGTAATAAATGTGCAATGTGCATGAAACCAGTCTCTGGTGCCAAAAAGGTTGGGGACCACTAGTTTAAGCCACCAGTTCATGGTACTCTGTTACAGCAGCCTGAGCAAATGAATACAGGATGTAAAACTAAATCACAAACAGAGAAAGGCTCTCTAAAAGACATGTATTTAGTAATTGAGCATGGTGATATGCATGCCATAGTAAACTGTGTTTGTATTCAGGGAGGTAAAGGAAGACAAAGGTTCTTAAGGGAAAAAATGAGGAAGATCGCATAATTATTTAGAAATAATTATCTTTGGCTACAAAGATCAATAACAAGAGTGACGCCAGGCTGAGGTTGGACGAGGCAGTTGCTGGGCAGATGTCCTTGCAGAAGTATTTTCTTGTGTAAGGTTCCCATGGCCTTTGTGCAAGGCTGTGGTTTTTGCAAATTTTTGTCATAGTTTTTGTTATCAGACATACTAGTATGAGAACCCTCTCTTTGTAGCCTTCCCTGGCTCTATTTGTCAGAGTTTTCTTAACATGAGTGACTCCATTTTGACTCTGACAACTTTCACAAGGTGTTAGCTCCATTTATTCATTCATTCACTCATCCAGCCAAATTCAAGGCCCCTCACAGCATGACCTCTGTCGATCCCCACCTTGACCTCCAACTCCCTTCCTTAACCCTCATTGAGCTAATTTGGGTTCCCTGAAACTAAAATTTTGGTAAAGATTTAATAAAAGACACAGAAAGTCCAATAAACAGGAAGTGAGCAATAAATACGAATCCCCTTTCTTCTGCTGTTTGCTCTGTCTCGATTGTTCCTTCTTATTCTGCTGACATCGCCCAGGGGTTTGCTTCTTCTGTTGGGTCCTGCAGCCTGTAACTCTCTCCCAGACACCTGAGCTTCTAGTCTCCTCTAGTCTCCTAAAGCTGGAGCCTGACTCCTCCATTCCCACTAAAGCTCCTTCTTCCAGTTCCATGCAGAGCTCCCCAGCAGTTCCGGGACCTGGTCTGGGGCTCCCAAGGGCAAGTGCAAGGAAACAAGACTTTGGAACATTTCCAGGTTTGATGAAAGCAGCAGAAGAAAGAGAATGCTACTCAAGCGATGTAAAGGAAACGTTGAGGAAACCGAGGCAACAGACTGTGTTTCATCCTGGCTCTGTTAATAATTAGCTGTGTGACTTTGGGTGGGCCTCTGAACTTTGGACTTGGTTTCCCATTTATGCAATTTGGATATCTGCAGGGATCCTCTTTCCCTTAAGACCTCAAAAAAATCGACAGACACTCTTTGTACAAATTTTGGAAAATCCAGTGCCTTCCACAAAATTTCCATGGACTCCCAGGGGAGATTTTCTTTAGATCGTAGTTCTATTTAGGGACCATCTTGATGTCCCACTGTGGGGTCCTATTCTGCATTGGGGCAGGCAGATGAGGAATTCAGCCTCTTCCTTAATCTCCATCATGCTAACCACCCACCTTAGGTATTTATGTAAATGAGCACGTTGTAGTCACATGTAGCATGTGTTGCCCACCACTGATTCTCCTTATATGAACCGAATTTTCTGGAAACCGTTCCTTCTCTGCCCACTTCATCCCAAGTGGAGATGGATGAGACTCCATCTCTGGTTTCAACAGTGAACACATGATCCACTCCTGGCCAATCAGAGCATTCCACCTCCCTGACCACAATGATTGGCTCAAAGATGGTCACATGATCCCAGTCAATTAAACCAAAATTAGTGTTGAATCTTTTTGGGAAAAAAAACTATGTGCTGGGAATCAGTACCTAAGAATGCAGCCAATATAGAAGAGACAGAAAGAGACACTAAGTTTCAATGCCATTAGTTAAAACCCGGGATCCAGCCGCGCATGTTATACTCAATTTCATAGGCAAACAAACACGACTGGCTTATTTTCTCTTAATCTAATTTGGGTTGTATTCTATCACTTGCTCCTGAAAGAGACCCAAACTAATGTTAAACCTTACTGTAAACTTGAGTGGGTAGATGGGTTTATAGCACAGCAAATAATATCAACTCAATATTAGATATTCTTGTTTCTAAATGTCCTTTGTTCATTTTGTTAACTCAGGTTCTTCCCTCCCCTCTACTATGTGGCTCAGAGCTCTCTATTCCAAATTCCTGTTTATTCCTTGTGTAGAATGTTTTGGCTACTCCTTCCCCAGCAACACTTCTCCTAATAAGCATTTATGAAACTATTTCCCTAAACAAAGAAAATTTCCTCCCTGAGGAGAATTCTCATCCCAGCTATTAAGAAAATAAACTTTTCACCCCTCTGCATATAAAATGAAGAGGCTTGGACAAGAGCTCCTCTATGATTCTATGCAACTTAAAAACTCTGGGGTTCAAAATATAATAAAGCTATTAAAATTGTGGCATGAGAGAATGTTTTTTCAAAATGCAAGTCACAACCCATTAATAGGTCTTGAAATCAATTTACTGGGTCATAACCAGCATTTTTAAAAAATGAAAGTGAATAAAATAGAAAATAACAGAGTAGATCATACATAATGGAGGTGAGTATTGGTTCATGAAACTTTTATTTCGATTATAAATATATACATATTGTATACACATTGTACTGGATTATAGTTTAAAATGTATTTCTCACCGTGTGTCATGGCATAAAAGTTTTGAAAGCCAATGGTGTAAATCAGTACTCACTGAAGAGAAAGATATCAGGAGTTAAAAATTAATATATTTAATGTGATTCAAGCTTTGTTTAAAAAAAACAGAAAGGATAAGATACAGATAAGCATGTACATGTAGATGCAGATATATCTGAAAAAAATATAGAATTATGTATACCAAAAAGCTATATTAGTATTCCTGGGTGGGGGGGAATTATGGTATTTTTATCTTAATATGTATATTTTGGGGGTTATCTAATTTTTAAAAAAGATATGTTTTACTTCTACAGGCAAAAATTTCAAAAGCTTATTTTTATTTTTAAAGATAAGTATTCAGAAATGTATCACTTAACGATGGAGATTCATTCTGAGAAATGTGTCCTTAAGTGATTCTGTCATTGTGTGATCACAGTGTACTTACACAACCTAGATGGTATAGCCTACTACACACCTAGATGGTATAGCCTACCTACACACCTAGGCTATATGGTATAGCCTATTGCTCCTAGGCTGCAAACCTGCACAGCATGTTACTGTACTGAACACTGTAGGCAATTGTAACACAATGGTAAGTATTTGTACATCTAAACATAGAAAATATGGCATAAAAAATAAAAAAAATGGTATACCTGTATAGGGCATTTACCATGAATGGAGCTTACAAGACTGAAAGTTGCTCTGGGTGAGTCAGTGAGTGGTGAGTGAATGTGAAGGCCTAGGACAATACTGTACACTACTGTAGACTTTAAAAACACTGTTCACTTAGGCTACATTAAATTTATAAAAATATTTTTTCTTCAAAAATAATTAACATTAGCTTACTTTACCTATTTTACATTATAAACTTTTTAATTTTTTTACACTTTTAGACTCTTGTAATAATACTTAGCTTAAAACAAACACATCTTACAGCTGTACAAAAATATTTTCTTTCTTTATGTCCTTATTCTATATGCTTTTTTCTAAGATTTTTTTTTTTACTTTTTAAACCTTTTTTGTTAAAAACTGTCACACAAACACACACATTAGCCTAGGCCTCCCCAGGGTCAGGATCATCAATATCACTGTCTTCCAAGTTCACATCTTGTCTCACTAGAAGGTCTTCAGGGGCAGTAACACACATGGAACTGTCATCTCCTATGATAACAATGCCTTCTTCTGGAATAACTCTGAAAGCACCTGCCTGAGGCTGTTTTACACTTAACTATTTTTTTTCGTAAGTAGAATGAGTACATTCTAAAATAACAATAAAAAGTATGGTATAGCAAATACATAAACCAGTAACATGGTCATTTGTTATTATTATCAAGTAGTATTACGTACTGGAATGGTATGTGGTATACTTTTACACAACTGACAGTGTAATAGCTTTGTTTATACCAGCACCACCACAAACACGTGAGTCATGGGTTGCGCTATGACTTTTGACTTTTAACGAATACATCATCATTAGGCGCTATGAATTGTTTAGCTTCATTATAATCTTAGAGACCACCACAGTATATGCAGTTAGTCATTGATTGAAATGTCATGATGTTGTGAATGACTTCTAAAAAGTACTTCTAAAAACCTTCTAAGAAGAATATCTGGAAGAAATACATGCAAATATTAACAGTACCGATTTCTAGGCATTATATATCCACATACATATATTTTTAGGTTAACTCTTTGTATTTTATAAATTTCCTACAGCAAATAAGTGTTATTGCAAAAGTAAGAGGGCTAAAGGGGTTTGCATGCAGTTTAGTTTTGTTTGAATTCCATGATTCTTCAGTGGGAGAAAGAAGTTTGCAAATAAAACTTGAAAATTCAAAAACCATGGTCATGGGAAAGTATCGCTGGGTGGAGCCAGGTGGGGGGCAGTGGGAAGATATGCAAATCCTTTGCACTGATTTTCCACATCAATGAGTTCCTTTTTATCTTTAGCTACTGTCTGATGAAAGTATATGTTAGAATGCAACTATTATGTATCCCAAATGTCATATTCCTCAATATCTGTTTGAAAGAGCATAAATTTATTGAGAAAGAAGTGTCACTGAAGCTAAGAGAAAGACAGTTTCTACCCAAGTGCCACAAGTCGGGTGACAGCTAGACAGGAAACGGTAGTGTACCTCTGAGACCGTCATTGAACAGGACACAGACAGCGGCAGAGGACAAAACCAAAAGACAGGAGGCAGGGAGAGTCTCTTCAAGGAAGATATTGTCAGGAAATTGAAAAATGGGGCCACCCCATCCAGACAATCTAAACAATGATACCTGAAAGCAGGTAAAAGCAGAAATGTTACCACTCCAATGGTTAGTTGAATTGTGAGTTCAAAAAATTGTAAGTTATAAAAGGAAATTATAGGTGGGAAAATGGGACAGAGGAGAAGAAGATAAAGGTAAACAATAGTGGTAAACTAAATTCTTACCTGTCACTTTTTCAGAAAAGCAGGGAGAAAAGTAGCATAGGGAGAAGATGCATTCGAGGCAAAAACACACAAATGTGAACATTGTGAACTTGCCTTGGTGACGATCAATCCAGCAGCCTCCCCTAGAATGCTCAGCCCCTCTGGGGAAGAAGCTGTCATGCCCAGGCTTTGGGAGTAGGAGACCATGTGCTCTTACCTCTTCTTTTCAGAAAGTAACGCTTCTCTGGGAGAGAAAAAACGGCGGATTAGTGGCGACCTCCTGGCTCTCTGCTCCCAGAGTGGGAGGCGAAGAACGCGGACAGGCACACACGAGTGGGTCACTCTCCCCCAGGAACAGCATCATGAATCTGCAGAGAAGCAGCACAGGACAAGCAGCGCTGGAAAAAAAAAAAGGTGAATTGGAGAATCGACCGCTAAGTTGGGAGAGTGCGAGATACACAATAGGGAACAGAGCGTGGGACAGCCAGGCAGACGGCCGGCTGGCGCGGCGTGGTCTGGCCCACAGGAGGACGACTCTTCCTCCACCGACCTCCACATCCACTCAGGCAGGGCAGCGCCTAAAGTCAGTGCCACGTTGCGGCACTGGCTGACCGGCTGCGTGGAGAAGAGACAAAGGCGGGAAACATTCTGAGCTCTCCAGTGCGCTGTGCTAGGTCCGCACTGGGCGGGGAAGGGGCAGGTCTGAGTGGACACTTCCCGGATCCGCGGGAGGGAGTTTCGAGACGGGCATCTCGCCTCTGGCGGCCGCTGGGACCAGAACAAGGGAAGTGAACCCCGAGGGAGAGGCTCTGCCCCTGGAAACCGCGGGCCGGCGCAGGGTGGGACAGAGAGTGCAGGATTCCCTACTCGACTGGCGTGAGTCAGTGTGTCAGGGAAGCAGTGGGGACAGCCGGAGGCTCTCTGAGACAGCCTGCCAAGCCTAGCACCCGCTGCTCCCCGAGCAATCGCCTCCAATGCTGGCTCTCCGTGGGCGGGCAGCCGCCATTTTGGGGTCCATAGTTGCCGAACTGGGCACCGCCCGTTCTCCAGAAGAGCAGGGCAAGCCCAGGCAACGGACTCAGGAAGTGCCACTGCTCCTGCCCTTGGAGGAGGGGAGTATGGAGAGAAGCCGCTTTCTGAACATTCCACCCTCCGCCCCTTGCCTTTTCTCACCGGCAGGTGAATCTCTGCCCTTTAAGGGACAAAGTAAGGAGAGAAGCCGCTTTCTGAGCTGAGTTTCCCGGCGGCCTCGGAGGAGCTTTCCCGCCCTGCCTGGCCGCCTCTACCTCAGGCCAACCAAACTCCGCCCTTAAAGGGGCGGAGTAACAGAGAAGCCGTTTCCTGAAGACTCCGCCCCCAGCCGCTTGCCTTTTCATGGCGGCAGGTCAAACCCGGCCCTTGAGGGGGCGGAGTAACAAAAGAGGCCGCTTCCCTGACTGAGTGGCTCCATGGCTTCGGAGGAGCTTGTCCCCCGTCCTGGCCACTTCTACTGCTCGCCTGCCAAGCTCCGCCCTTGGAGGAGCGGAGTGCCGAGACAGGCCGCTTTCCCCTCAGCCATGGCCTCAGAGGAGCTTCTCCCTTCCACGGCTGCTTCTACCTCACGCTGACCAAACACTGCCCTTGGAGGGGCGGAGACACGAGAGAAGCCGCTTTCTTGGCTCAGACCCGCGGTGGCCTGGAACAGTGCTTCCCCGTACAGGGCTACTTGTACCTCACGCCTAGCTGACTAACCCCACCCTTGGAGGGGTGGAGTAAAGAGAGAAGCCTCTTTCCTCACAGCGGCCTCTGGCAGCGCCTCTCCCCCGGCTCTGCGGCTAGACTGGCTTGACCTCGCCTATGGCAGGGCCGACCCCGTCCTTGGAGGATGGGAGAAAGGAGAGAAGAGGTTTTCTGGACTGCAACATGCGGCGGTCTCAGGCAACACCCCTTCCCCAGCCCGGCAGGGCAGGCTGCACTCTTGGAGGTAGGGAGAAAGGAGAAAAGTCTATTTCTCCTTGTGATTGGGGTGAATCTGTGGGACTTTGGAACTAGGCAAAAGGGGACAGACGGTTTAATTGGATTAGTGGGTTGGTCTTGATCATCTGATAAGAACATAAGGCCAGGGCTTGCTCTTGGTGCCCAGGTTGCTGCCAGCTTTGGGGCTTGGGGCCTGGGAAGGGAAATCTTGGCCAGAGTCCTTAGCAATTGCACCGATTGACACCCCACCCCCCCAACTGGGACTGCCTTGCAAGTGTGGTGAAAGAGCCCTGAATAACATACTTGCAGCTCTCCCCTAGCAGCAGATCAAGCAACCATGGCAGTATATGCTCGCAGGCTTGTAGGTACCTGTTGCTCTTTTTACCCCACCTAAAGTGGCAACAGGGCTCAAGTAACCCTTGGGAGTGAAAAGTCATTTTCCAAAGATTGGGGTGCTGGTATACCTGGTTTGGGGGTTTAGAGCCCAAAACAAAGGTATTGGAATACCTTGATAATCGACTCCTCCGCACAAACTACAAGCAACAAAAGAGAGGGTAACTCCATAGCCCAACACAGTGCCTTCCTTCTCAAACTATCAGAAGGCAGCAGAGTCACTCACACAAGAGTGATTCACCCCCTGGTGGGAGACTAAGCAAGGGGTCCAAACTTACTAATCTCCTTTGGCAAGAGGTGAAGACAACAGGTCAGAGACAACCCAATAGGCTAAAACACCTGTAAGGCAATACAGGACCAGAGCACATCTCCCCTGCACTGTCAAGGAACATCCTTTCAGGGTTCTGGAGTTAAAGTCATAACCCAGCCCCAGAACCCCCAGTTCTTGACAAAGTAGCCTGATGAGAAAAAATCAGCAAAAGAACACTGTAAATATGAAGGATCAAAGAGAAAAGTCTCCTCCAAAAGAAAAATCAATCTCCATCAATAGATAACAGCTTATATGATACAATTAAATTGACAGAGGAAGAATTCCAAATATGGATTGTAAGAAAACTCAATGGAATTGAAGAGAAAATAGAAACTCAACATAAAGAAACGACAAGAACAATATAGGAAATAATGAAAAATTCTCTAAAGAAATTGAAATACTATGGAAAAACCAAACAGAAATCTTGGAAATGAAGGAAGCTTTCAAGGAACTTCAAAACACAATGGAAAGCCTCAAGAACAGAATGGATCACTCAGAGAAAAGAATCTCAGAACTTGAAGATAATGCCTGTGTGCTAAACAAATCAGATGAAGAAAAAGAACACAAAAACAAGAGACAAGACCAAAACATACAAGAAAATTGGGATTATGTAAAGAAGCCAAATGTAAGAATCATTGACATCCCTAAGAGAGAAGAAGAAAATACATAAGGGATGGAAAACTTATTTCATGGAATACTGGAGGAAAATATGCTTGGCCTGGCCAGAAATCTAGACATCCAAACACAAGAAGCACCCAGAACTCCTGAGAGACTCAATGTGAAAAGGCAATCACCACATCCCATAGTTATTAGGATGACCAAAGTAAACATGAAGGAAGCAATCCTCCAAGCAGTGAGGTGAAAGCAGCAAATAACTTACAAAGGAAAACTTATCAGACTAACTGCAGACTTCTCAACTGAAACTTTACAAGCCAGAAGAGACTGGGTACCTATCCTTAATCTTCTAAAACAGAATAATGGCCAACCTAGAATTCTCTGCCCAGCAAAATCCAGCTTCATCTATGAGGGAGAAATAAAGACCTTCCCAGAAAAGCAAACTTGGATGGAATTTGCAAAGACCAGACCAGCCCTACAGGAAGTACTCAGATCTGCATTACATACAGAACAGCTCACTAGACACTCTCCAAAGTAAAATCACTCAAGAGTTAAAGTCTAGAACCTGGTCTCCAAGATGGCTCAAGGAGTAAAACAAAACAATAGAAATCTACCCAACAATATGGATGGAAATTTACCTCAAATATCAATCCTCTCAATAAATGTGAATGGCTTAATTGTCCTCTGAAGAGACATAGACTGGCAGAGTGAATAAAGATCCCAAAGCCTAGTTTCTGCTGTCTACAAGAAACACATCTAACCTACAAAGATGCTTTCAGGGTCAAGGGATGAAAAACAATCCTCCAGGCAAATGGAAGTCAAAAGAAAGCAGGGATAGCTACACTTATTTCAGATAACACAAGCTTTAAAATAGCAAAAGTAAAAAAGGACAAAGACTGCCACGATATAATGGTGAAAAGGAAGATCGAACAAGAATTAACAATTCTCAATATTTATGCACCCAACCCAGGAGCACCCAGATACATAAAGCAAATGCTGTCTGATCTAAATAGCATGATAAACAATAATGCCATAATAGCTGAAGACTTCAATACCACACTGAATGAACTGGACAGATCTTCCAAACAGAAAATAAGCAAAGAAATAGTGGACTTAAACAGAGCTCTAGAACAAAAGTGTCTAATAGACCTCTGCAGAACATTCCACCCAAATAAAGCTGAATATACATTCTTCTCATCAGCTCATGGAACTGATCACATACTAGGCCACAAATCAGACCTCAACAAATTAAAAAAAATAGAAATAATACTGTGTATCTTCTCAGATTATAGTGGTATAAAATTAGAGTTCAATTCCAACAGAAATACACACCACTTCACGAAGTCACAGAAATTAATCTATTGTTGAATAGCTGTTGGGTAAAGGAGGAAATACAGAGAGAAATCAAATCATTCTTTGAAATAAATGATTATAGGGACACAAGTTATCAAAATCTGTGGCATTCAGCAAAAGCATTCCTGAGAGGAAAACTAATAACATTAAATACTCACATCCAAAGAACAGAAAGCTCAAATATCAGAAATCTAATAAACAGTCTTGAGGAATTGGAAAAGGAAGAGCAAATTGACTCTAAACCTAGCAGAAGAAAAAAAATAACTAAGATCGAAGTAGAACTAAATGAAATTGAGAACAAAAGAACTATACAGAAGATCGACAAAACCAAAAGCTGGTTTTTTGAAAAGATAAACAAAATTGACAGCCCTCTTGCCAGATTGACAAGAACTCAAAAAGAAAGGACTCTAATAAACTCAATTAGAAATAAAAAAGGAGAGGTCACAACAGACACCATGGAAATACAAAATGTTATCTTTGAGTACTATAAAAACCTTTATGCCCCAAAACTACATAATGTGGAGGAAATGGGCAAATTCCTGGAAACACACAACCTCCCTAAGTTCACCCAGGAGAAATTAGAATTTCTGAACAGACCAACATCAAGCACAGAAATTGGAGCAGTAATTAAAAACCTTCCAAAAAGGAAGAGTCCCAGACCAGACAGCTACACTTCCAAGTTCTACCAAACAGACAAAGAAGAAGTCATACCTATGCTACAGAAATTATTCCACAACATCGAGGAAGATTGTATCATCCCTAACTATTCTACGAAGCCAACATCACCTTGATACCTAAACCAGGAATGGACACAACAAAAAAAGAAAACTACATGCCAGTATCCCTCATGAATATTGATACAAAAATCCTAAACAAAATTTTAGCAGATCGAATCCAATAGCATATCAAAAAAACAATTCACCATCACCAGGTGGGCTTTATCCCAGAGATGCAAGGCTCGTTCAACATATGCAAATCTATAAATGCAATTCACCTCATAAATAAAAACAAAAACAAAGACCATATGAGTCTTTCAATAGATGCAGAAAAAGCATTTGACAAAGTCCAGCACACCTTTATGATAAAAACTCTTAGGAAAATAGACATAAATGGGACATACCTTAAAATTTTCAAGGCCACATATGATAAACCCATAGCCAATATCATTCTGAATGGGGAAAAATTGAAACCATTCCCACTTAGATCTGGAACCAGACAAAGATGCCCACTATCCCCACTTCTATTCAACATAGTGCTGGAAGTCCTTGATAGAGCAATTAGACAAGAGAGGGGAATTAAGGGCATCCAAATAGGAGCAGAAGAGATCAAACTCTCACTCTTTGATGATGATATGATATTATATCTAGAAAACCCCAAGAATTCAACCAAGAGACTCCTGGAATTTATAAATGAATTCAGTAAAGTCTCAGGATACAAAATCAATACACACAAATCAGAGGCATTCTTATACGCCAATAACAGTCAAGCCAAAATTCAAATAAAAAATGCAGTACATTTTACAATAACGCCAAAGAAAATCAAATATCAAGGAATATATTTAACGAAAGAGGTGAGAGACATACGCAGGGAGAACTACGAAATACTAAGAAAAGAAATTGTAGAAGTTGTAAGTAGATGGAAAAATCTACCTTGCTCATGATTGGTAGAATCAACATTGTTAAAATGTCCATACTACCTAAAGTGATCTACAGAATTAATGCAATCCCTATCAAAGTACCATCATCATTCTTTACAGATCTAGAAAAAATAATTCTATGCTTTGTATGGAACCAGAGAAGACCTCGTATAGCCAAAGCAATCTTAAGCAAAAAGAACAAACTGGGAGGTATCAGGCTATCAGAATTCAAGCTGTACTGCAAGCCTATAGTAACTAAAATAGTATGGTACTGGCACAAGAATAGACACATAGCCCTTTGGAACAGGACTGAGAATCCGGAGATGAAACCATCCACATATTGTCATCTAATCTTTGACAAAGCAGACAAAAATATACACTGGGGAAAAGAATCCCTTTTCAATAAATGGTGCTGAAAAAACTGGGTAGCTACATACAAAAGATTGAAACTGGATCCCCACGTCTCACCTCTTACAAAAATCAATTCAAAATGGATAACAGACTTAAACCTAAGGCATGAAACCTTAAGAATCCTAGAAGAAAATGGAGGGAAGACTCTTTCAGACATCAGCCTACGTAAAGAATTTTTGAAGAAGATCCCCAAAGCAATAACAGCAGCTACAAAAATAAATAAATGGGACCTGATCAAATTAAAAAGCTTTTGTACAGCCAAGGAAACTATCATTAGGGCAAATAGACAGCCTACAGAATGGGGGAAAATATTTGCTCTCTACACATCCGATAAAGGGCTGGTAACAAAAATCTATCTAGAACTCAAAAAAAATCAACAAGAAAAAATCAGACAACTCCATCAATAAATGGGCAAAGGACATGAACAGAAACTTTGCAAAAGAAGACAGAATAATGGCCAGCAAACATATAAAAAAAAAATGCTCAACATCTCTAATCATTAGGGAAATCCAAATCAGAACCACAATGAGATATCACCTAACCCCAGTGAGATTGGCCTTTATCAAAAAATCCCAAAGCAACAAATGCTGGTGAGGATGTGGAGAGATAGGAACACTCTTACACTGCTGGTGGGACTGCAAATTAGTGCAACCTCTGTGGAAAAGAGTTTGGAGATACCTCAAAGAGCTAAAAATAGAAATACCATTTAATCCAGCAATAGCTCTATTAGGCATCTACCCAAAGGAACAAAAATCATTCTATAATAAAGACATCTGCTCTTGAATGTTTATAGCAGCACAATTCACTATTGCAAGGATGTGGAAACAACCCAAGTGCCCGTCAATCCGTGAGTGGATTAATAAAATATGGTATATGTATACAATAGAATACTACTCAATTATAAAAAATGACTATGGTCTAGCACCTCTTATATTCTCCTGGATAGAGCTTGAGCCCATCCTCTGAACTGAGGTATCACAAGAATGGAAGAATAGGCACCACAAGTACTCGCCATCAAATTGGCACTGACTGATCAACACTAAGGTGCTCACACAATAGTAATATTCTTTGGGGGTTGGGGAGTTGAGGATGGGTAAACTCACAACTAATGGACACAGTGAGTGTTGCAGAGGGGAAAGAGCATGTCTCAAATCATGGTTTGGATGTGGCAAAGTCATAACATGTAACCAAAATGTTTGTACCCCCATAATACCCTGAAATTAAAAAAAAAAAAAAAGACCCACAAGGAAAGACAAAAAAAAGCACTTCTCTCTTTGCTTCTGTCTGCAAAATGACGAGTGGAACTGACATTTATTTTTACTTGTGTATTTTTAAATAATGCATACACACTAGGAAAAAATTCTAACAGTACGAAAGGCGACCAGTGTGAAGTAAGTTACATTCCATACTAGACATCTCCCACTTGCCCCCAGATCCACTTTCCACCTCTGTGTCACCAAGCAGGCTCCCATGCTCTGTGGCTTCTAGGCTGAGGCCTTCTCAACATGATCTGTCTCCTTCCTGGTGCTGACAACCACTCCCTCTCCTTGTCCCATGAGGATTGGGAATGGCTGCAGCTTCATTAATTCTACCTCTGGGTTACTCCACTTTCTCCTATATTCTGCTACACCCACACCCATGTAAATGGTCCCTTTGTAAAGAAACCTTCCTTATATCATCTTAATTCGAGTCTTCCATCTGTGTCCTGTTGGGGCCCTGACCTATGTACCCTTCTACTCCCAACCCCTCCTCAGTGCCGTTGTTTCCCACTCCAAGGTGACCACTGGTGCAATTTCTTATGTATCCTTCTAGATCTCTCTCGTGGACATACTCTCTCTCTCTTTCATAAAATTATTAATATATAATATACTTTTTTATATCCTTTTTTTAGAAAAAAACTTAATATATCCTGAAGATTGTTCTAGATGTTTTTTGCACAGCTATTTGCACAACTTCTGCCCAATCCATTCTCCACCCTCCTCCATCCTGTCCTGTGCTCTTGGAGGCTGACCCACATGGACTGTGTCAAAGGGCTCCCTTGCCCTGTGCATCTTTAATAGTTGGGCTTCGATGACTGGAGGCCAATTTCCAATGGAAGTCACTTGCAATAGAAGCCAGGAGGAAAATGAGCTTGGTGTATTTATCCCTTCTGCTCCCTCCCTGCCAGGTTGTCATGGTTGGCTGCTTTCCTCTTCAGAAGGCTACAGCTCCTATGGGACAGCTTTCTTCTACAGATTCTCATTCCACTAACTCTCCCCCTACCCTTTGTCTTTTCAGGTCTAGGGGTGGGAGCAGCTCCCCACTGTTGCCCGCCTTGAAGTACTGCACGATCTTTCAGTGTCTGATAACTCTGCCTACACCTTTGTAAGTAACTCATTACTTAAACTCTCCTCAATTATCTCCTTATGACTATGTTGTCTCTTCCTTTATGATACCCTAACTGATGTCTAGATCATCCCATAGCAGTAATATAGCATAACCTCATTCTTATTTTAACAATATAGTAGTATTCTAGTGTAAGACTATAACATCATTTATTTAACCAATTCCTTATTAATAGATAAGCAAGTTGAAACTAATACTTATCTACAAACTGCTATGTGCCTGGCATATTTTTTTTTACATAAAATATCTCATTTAGTCCTTCCATCCACCCTGTGAGATAGTTATTACCATGACATCCATTTCTGAGAAGAGGAAATGGAGATTCAGAGAGGTGATGAGAGGGCTTACAGTTACATACGTAGTAAATGTAGATACGGGATTCGAACCCAGCTCCACTTGACTCGAAAGTCCATGTGATATTGGATCCTGGTGGCAATCTTAAGATTTGCCCTTGATAACAAATGTAGCAATTTGCTTTATTTTTATAGCTTTAATGTATTTTAAAATAAACTTATTTATTAAAGTGTAACATACATACAAAAAAATAGACAAATCATAATGTACAGCATTTAGTGTTCACAAAGTCAGCACACCCGTAGAATCACCACCCTGATCAAGAGAGAGAGAACATTATCAGCAGCAAATACCGTCTCTGGGTCCCCTTCCAGTAACCATTCCCCACTCTTCCCAAAGAGAACTTCTATTCTCTCTTCTTCTTGGTCTAATATGTAATATATAACTATTGAGTACTTAACTTCAGTTATTGTACTATATAGTTACAGACTTTCTGACCAAGATAAGTAATAGAGATTGAATGTACCCTTCTTCCCTAAAACACTAAAAAACCAAATAATATATATTAAACAAGAGTTTTTAAGACATTGGACATCAGCCAATGAAGGACAGTAATCTCTGAGAGACAGGAAAGCAATGAACAAAGTGAGCCTTACAAGTGCCCCAGTTTACCAACTGGAGAAGGTTTCCAGACTGCAGGGCAGGAAAACGGAATGGTAGTGTCTGGGCTGATGACATGAAGCTGGGAGCCCAGGGAGGCCAAGGCATCTAGAATTCACAGGAAACAGTACTAAATTACACAGCAAAAGAACTAGCAAAGGCTAGAACTGCACAGCAAAAGAACTCAGGAGATCCCCAGAAGGTTCCCCTCAAGTCTCCAGCTGGGTACTGACCAGTGCATGAATGTGAGGAAAACAACTGAGGCTATAATTGAGCCATCCTAAAGGATTATCAGGAGAAATATCCAGACTTCCTATGGGGCCAGGAACAGTTCTGTTCCAACTATCTAGCTGGAAAAGTTTATAATTTATGGTGCATCAGGTAGCGAATTCAGAAGGGTTTGCCCCAGTAATGGGATAAGATTAGCCTAAATTAAATCTGCCTAACAAAACTTAAAAGCAATACTTGAAAGAATCTAACTTAACTATGTCCCAGAACAAAGCTCATGAACATTTGGAGGAATACAAAAATATCCAGTGTCCAAGAAGGTAGAAGTCAAAGTATCTGGCATCCAAACAAAAATTATCAGGCATACAAAAAAATTAGGAAAATATGACCCATAAAAATATGAAAAACAATTAATTGAAACTGACTCAGAAATGACAGTTATTAATAGACAAGGATATTAAAATAGGTATTAAGTAGCTAGAAGAAAGATTGAACATGTTAAGTAGAGACATGGAAGATAAAAAGAAGACTCAAATTTAACCTCTAGAGAGAAAACTACAGTGTCTGAGATGAAAAATACATTAAATGGAATCCATAAATGTTGAAGAGAAAAAGATTAATGAACTTGATGACACAGAGATATCTATTTTCTTGAACACATTAGTCCCAGTTATTTTAAAGTCTGTGTCTGATAATTCTAATATCTAGAGCCCTTTGGGTTTGCTTCTGTTGTTTC
The DNA here is from genome assembly GCA_963575035.1 of Avahi laniger. NCBI lineage: Eukaryota > Metazoa > Chordata > Mammalia > Primates > Indriidae > Avahi > Avahi laniger. Next base: position 14,185 of record CAUYSK010004040.1, on the reverse strand, counting down.
TTGTTTCTCTTGGTTTTTTGTTATCTGGGCCTATCTCGCAGCATACTGGTAATTTTTGATTGACTGCCAGACAATGTGCATGAAAAAAATTATATAATTATTTTGAATCTCTGAATAGTATCATCACCTTTAAAAGAAGAATACTTTTTATTTCTGACAGCCAGTTATAGAAGGGAAGGTCACCTTAACCTAGTCAGGGATTGTGTTTGAATGAAAGCTGGGTTTTAGTCTTTGCAAAGGCTGGTCTATTTCCCATTTACTATCATTCTTAGACTTATAGCCCATCAGTGGATTCTAACTGAACGAAAGAAGGCAAGGAATGAAGGAAAGAGGGGAAGGAGGAAGAAAGGGAGAAAGGGAGGGAGAAAAAGAGGGAGGAGCTTACAGGGGGACAAAGGACTTGGGAACTAATAATGACAGTTAAATTTATTTCATACCTATTTCATGTTATGTGTTATATCTAACATATGTATTAACATATGTTTTACATCTAATATATGTAGATGATAGAGATTGATATACAAATATATAAATAGATAATTATATTATTTAACACCACCAATAACCCTAGAAGTTTGGTGAGAAATTTGATTTTTCTTCTTCATAATGAAGAGATTGAAGCTTATATAATTTAAGAAACTTACCCAAGGTAACATGGCTAATTTATGTGATTAAAAAGCAGGATTCGAACTCAGTTCCGTTTGGTTTAAATCCCAGGCTTTTTCTCCCCTATATTATACTGCCTTTCAGCTGGATGCACCACACCCTCAAGTCTACCTCTCACAATTCTGCAAAGTGGCCTACATCTTGTGTGAGAGTGTGTTTTAGAATCCCAAATAGGATTTTTTGGGAGATTAGGACAGGAAACAACCCTTTGGGTAGAAAAGAGTTAAAGTAGTCAACTGTTTCCAATGCAGATGACAAAATCTCAATTCAATTTAAGGTAGACAGTAAAAACAACCACAGCTGCAACAATAACAAAAGATATTCAAGGACTCACGTAAATAGAATTTTTGGATAGTGCCAGCCTCAAGCCCACCTGGATCCAGGCACACCAACCAATTTCATCAGAAGTCAATCCCACTCTTCAATCTGCTTCTCTCTGAGTTGGCCTGGTTTTCTTCTCTTAAAAGAAGGCTTTGTGGCACACAGACACACACACACAGACACACACACACACACAAATGCCCTCTGACAGAGTCTAGTTCATATCCTCTGGTTCCATGACCTGCAAAAAATTCCCCTTTCCTTGAGTGCCTTACAAAAAAATACTCTGGGAAACAATTCTGATTGACCCAGTTTGGGTGGCATCCTTACCCCTGATCTATTCACTGTAGTCAGGAGGAAATGGGGTTTTCTATTGTCCAGCCTTAGGGGATGAGCTCATTTCTGTGGCTCTCCCAAGAATCCCATGATTGGAGTACAGTGAGACCCATTCCCCAGTGGAAGTGTAGGTTCTGGACAGGAAAAGCAGTGTGTCAACTACATGAGGTCTTGTCTATATGTCCTGACACTGTGCCCCCACAATGAGCTGTGGACAGTCAGCTAAAGTTAAGCTCAAGGTTCTGCAAGCAATAAAATACCACTATAACCTCATGATGCTGCCTGGCTACAGAGTCAGGATAAGAAGAGACTGTTTCCTGTCCAGTAGTAAGGGAGAGATTGAACAAACCCATTGAAAAACCATGTTTAAAATGCATCTATAGAAATAAAGGATGTGTACATCTTATTATGTGGAAAAGCAGGTTACAAACAGGATGTGTGGCAGGGGTTCCTACCCCTACGTGTGTGTTAGAATCATCTGGGAACTTTATTCATATTTAATTGAAAATCCAGTGATGCCTAATATTTAATTTTAAGTTACTGTCTCTGCGGAGCTGTGCAGCAGTTTTCTTCTGTTATTCCAAATGTCCAGTAAAATCCTACTACACACAGCCTTTGGAAAATAGCATTTTGAGAGCTTTAATAAATTGAGGTGGAGAGGAAAATGAAGCTGCAGCCAAGATGGGTGGTGTAGTAGTTTCCTGGGGCTGCTGTAACAAATCACCACAAACCGTGTGGATTAAAATAACAGACATTTATCATCTGAATTCTGGAGCTAGAATCCAAAATCAAGTCATCAGTAGGGCCATGCTCTCCCTGAAGGCTCTAGGGAAGAATCCTTCCTTCACTCTTTCTAGCCTCTGGTATTTGCTGGCAATCCCTGGCGTGTTTTTTTTTTTTCTTTGTAGATATATCATTCCAATCTCTGCCTTCATCACACGTGGCATTCTTATTGTGTCTTCTTTCTCTATGTCTAAATTTCCTTCTTCTTATAAGGCCATAAATCATTGCATTAGGGCCATTCTAATCTAGTATAACCTCATCTTAACTCAATTATCTGCAAAGACCCTATTTTCAGATAAGGTCCCAAGATAAGAATAACAAAATGGCTTTCATGGACTCACATAAATGGGATTTTTGGACAGTGCTAGCAAAGATGCACAGATACTGGGGTTGAAAACTTGAACGTATCTTTTTCGGGGTGATATAATTCTACTGATATAGATAGGAAGCAGAACAGAGGGTGTACTGAACAGGAAATTGTGAGCTACTTGGAAATTCATGGGAATACCTGGAGAGAGGTGCCTTCCTATGTTGGATGTGGGCTTGAGGTGTCCCATATGGATGTTAAAGCAAAGACTTCCTCCAGAAAGCTGGAGAATTTAGTCTTCCAGGTGGCTTGAAAATCCCAATTGTCTTAAGTTTCTCAGAAGCTCTTGTAAAAGACCTAGCACACATCCACGCACACGCACCTTTAAGTGAAAGATCATTAAGACAGTGACAGAGGGCTGAAATAAATCACTGAATTTGGAATTTACAAAACCTGGCTTCTCAAACAGCCTCCGCCGCTAACAAATTACTATATCCCAGAACTTGCTACAATGTCTACGTTGGTTAAATGGAATTAATAGGTCCACGATTCCAGTCTGTCCTATCTCCCAGGACAGTGTGGCATGAAGCAGGTAAAAATGGAAAGCACTGCTCGTGGAGGTAGCTTGAACCCCTGCTAGGACTCCAGGAGGGGAAATTCTCTAAGAACATTCCTGGAAGTCTGTGCTATTGGGCCTCCTCGTATACCAAAGTAAAAAAGAAAGGGGAGGAGAGGCAGATTAACATTACATTTTCTTCTTTTTGTTTACAAAGATCCAAATTCACCTTTCGTCTTGGGTTGTGGTTTGGAGGGTAAGGTAGGAATGGGGTGAGGGGCCAGAAACCCCCACAGGGGGCGCTATACATGCAGTAATTCTTCTTTAATCTAACAAAGTACAGGAATCCATGAAGGGGGTCCAAATACACATCATCCAGTGGTATTTTAACCTGGAAGCAATTCATCTATAGATTGCCAGCTACCCGGTACCGAGGGAGCCCTGAATTTTACTCTTGCCATGGGCCCTGTAATTTGTAAATCCAGTGCTGACATTTTAGTAAAAATACCCAGAAGGAGTTTTCTGAGTGCTAGATGCAACACAGAAAAGCATATTGAGGATATTCCAAAAACGATGACTTTTCCAATAGGTTTTTAATGCCAAACATATGTATTACTGACTGAAATGCGAGTGTTTACCAGATTTTGAGATTTCTCTTCAGTTACCCCAGCTGGTGTCTGACACATTCCAAAATCTTTCTTCTACTTGATATGTCTATTTTTATGTCGCTTCAGATACTTTTCTTTCGGGCAAATTGGGAGGAGAGAATGCCTGTCACTTCACGTCCTTCAGTTCATATTTTGCATAAATCAACCAGGAATTAAGCATTAAACAATCACTTCATCTCTCGGTTGTCAAATATTTCACTGTTAGGGGATGTATTTGCATATGTTGGCCTCTCCACGTTTAAGGGATGTGGAAACTACCAAGAAACTCTTTACGATATAACCATGAAAACAACAGCAAGGAAATTATGAGACTAGGCGATCAAAGCCCATGTAATGAGATGAGGGAGAGAGAAAAATTCAGGTGCCCTGACAATGAGCTATGGCTCAACGTCAGGGCCTGACTCACTGGTTATTCCAGTCAATGCTGACATAGGTTGGGTTTCCCAAAAGCAGACCTAGGACAAGGGTTTGGATATAAGTAGTTTATTTGGGAGGCCATCCAGGAAGTACCAGAAGGAATGGAGAATTGAGGCAGGAAAGGGCGAGAAGCCAATGTGGGGTGTATTGGTGAATAGGCAACCTCTGTGGGCAATGGGGTTGTCCACAACTCAGTCCCATAGCAGACCTATTGGGCAGTGTAGAACTTGCTCCAGAGTAGTTCTTCCTGGGAGGCAAGGAAAGAGGCTATTTATCTGCACAAACTCCCCTTAGTTATTGCTTTATGGCTATCCATTTTTTTGCACTTCTAACCTGTTCTGCTCAAAGGCAGAACATATTTCCTAACTATGTGCCAAGGTGCCTCAGGGTGCCATAGCAAATTTACAGAGGAGGCTAGCAGTATTTTTAATTTTGGAGGGAAACACAGCAATATCTACTGAACACCGTGTGAGCTACCAGCTCAAGGTAACTCCATGTTGTGGGCTTACATGTGTCCTCCTAAAATTCATATATTGAAGTCCTAACCCCCAAAACCTCAGAATGTGGCCTTATTTACAGATAGGATCTTTACAGAGATAATTAAGTTAAAATGAGGTCAGTAGGATGGACCCTAATATAATATGGCTAGAGTCCTTACAAGAAGAAGAAATCCGGACACAGATGGGTACAGAGGAAAGACCACATGAAGACATAGGGAGAAGACAGCCAACTGCAAGCCAAGGAGAGAGTCCTCAGAAATAACCAACCATGCCAACACCTTTATCTCAGACTCCTAGCCTCCAAACTGCAAAAAAAATATATTTTCATTGTTTAAGCCACACAGTCTGTGGTACTTTGTTATGGCAGCCCTAGCTGACTAATACACTCAGTTTCAACATTAGATTACATGACACCCCTTTCATGATACATCTTTGAAATGCTGGGTTTTTATCACAGTTGCTGTGATAAAAAGTGAAAACTGTGCAAAAAGTAATGTGCTACAGAAAACGAAGGTGATGGTTTCCAATCTGATTCCAAGGTGTAAGGAGTTGTCCAGTGTGCTGCCAGGTGCATGTGCCCCATTAATAAGCAATTATGGCTATTTAAGAATCAAATATTGTGCTCATTTAGGCAGCACATATACTAAAATCAGAAGAATCAAACACAAATATTATTTTCTTTCAACATATGTGTATTTTTTTCCAAATGGTTACGATGTAGATACTTACTGAGTTGTACAGACCTAACTACTTAAAAAATGGGATTCTTAGGATGTTTCTCTTGGCTTAGAGGTGCCATGAAAAAATTACTGAAGGGCAAATAGTGCCATGAACCAAGAATATTTGGGAACTCTTACTGTGGCCCAGAGGAAGGTCTCAGGAGAAAAGGCAGCAAGGAGCTCTCTTGGGAACTGTGAGTGTTGAGGGAGAATGGACTAGGTTCCAACAATGTCTGCTACCATCACTGCCCTCTATGCCCACAGCAACTCTAAGCACTAGAAACCCACTTCACAGTGGCCATGGGATCCAGGCGTATCACCCACTCAGAAGCAGCTGACTTCATAGCGTTATGGACCAGTCTGTTGAAGGAGCCGCTGAAGCACCAGCTCGGAAGCAATATACTGCAAGGATTGGGGGCTATCCTACAATTTGAAGTATACACATAGAACAAGAGACCTCTATGTGGCATTGTGTCCCCAATAGGACCAGGACATACATCAGGAATCAAGAAGTGGATACACAAGTGGTCCCACTGCCCTTCATGCCCAATGACCAACCAAGGGAGTGTGTCTTTCCCATTTCTGCTCCTTGGACATGCATCCCAAGGTGAATCTGTGCAGCACAAAAGATGACCTGGAATGACCATGGGGGGCCTCCAGCTCAGATGTCTCACCAAGAGAATGCTGCAGGGAGCATAGCTGATGGACAAGTGCTGCATCTTTGCATTCACTGCATACTTCGAATCCCTTGCATGCATTCCACCCCCCAGCTGCTCTCAGTCGTCACTGAGCAGGGCAGGGGTCCTAGAACCAGGGCCCGATAGAGGATTCATCTATCAGGCAACTTTGGCTCTGGGGCTCCCCCTCAGCCTGGCCAAAACTTTCTCAGAACTGTGTCTCAGTGTGTGACTCTTCCTACCCAGTCCTTCCTTCCTTCTCCCCTGCAACAGACTGTCCCTGTCCACCCCTCCTGCTGCCTTCCCCTTTATCCTTCACATTTGTTTTCTCTAATAAATCTCTTGCACATCTAATCTCATTCAGGCATCTTCTTTTTGGAGGATCCCAATTGACATACCCTCTCGTACACTCTTTCATTGAGTGTGTGTGTATGTGTGTGTGTATAAGTCTTCTTTACCCAGCTAGATTGGGACATGCCATAAGACCAAAGAGTTTTTCTTATTAACTCTAGTTGACCCCAAAGAGCACTAGATCATTTTAGAAAATATTTTGGTTCAGATGATCAGAAAATAACAATAGCTAACATTTATTGAGCATTTATTATATGCCATGTACTGTGCTAAATGTTTTATATACATTATATCATTTTAATGTATGTACTATTATCCCCATTCTATAATGAGAAAATTAAAGCTTTGAGAGGTTAAGTTACTTGGTTAAAGTCACACCAGTGGGTAAGTAGCCAAGTTGGAATTTAAATACTGGCTCAACTAGTATTCCATATTGTCTCTCAAGTTCTGTTTGGAAAGAGCCTTAAATGTTACCAAGTCTAATATCCCCCAAGTGATCATCTGAGTCTTTTTCACCCATCAAGAAGCCATATGGTATTTGGTTGAATACCTCTAGTTCTGGGGAGCTCATTCCCTCCCTATGGAACAGACCCTTCCTGGACAGATAAAGGAAATAAAATGTATTGAGCCTTTAGTGGGTATTAGGGTCTATACATTTATCATTTTGCTTAGTACTCCAAGTAACAGGTATAAGATGGGCATAACCATCACTATATGTGAATTTTATATACATGATAAAATTGAAGCTTTGAGAAGTGAAGTGACTTGACCTAGGTCTTACAGCCAGTAAACAGCAGAGCCAGGGTTTGGACACAGGTGTTTTCAATTCAGGAGCCCTTCCTGCTTCCAATTCTCACATGGCTCTTACAGGTGAATATTAATAAGAAATAAGAGCTCACACGCATTGAGCATTTCCTTTGTGCTAACACTGTGCCGTGCATGGATTATCTCATTTGGTTTTCATCATAGTCAGTGGCCAAGTCAGTGCAACTCCAGAGCTCACACCTTTTAAAATGATGTTCTGCTGCATACGTATTTCCTCATATCGAGCCAAAACCCTCCTCCTATTCTTTGGGCTCATACAAAACTAGTTGGGTCCCTTTCCTCCAAGCCTGTCCCACAAAACCCTATGAAGACAAGCCTTTGTTTGTTCTGCTCAGGGCTGAACATTTCCCATCCTATCTTGTTTTCTCATCCCCTCCTCCCCAGCCCTATCTTCTGAACATGATTCCATTTATCTGCATTGTTCTGAAAGCACTTGCTGATTGCTTACTGCTGCCCACAAAGGAAGCAGGAGGACCAAAACTTCCTGTGAAAGGGAAGGTCAGATTCAGTCTGCAGATAATGGTGAGAAAATAATGACTCTCAGGCATCAGCATCGGTAGCTGTGTGGCGAGGCATTTTACATTCTGTGGCGTGTCATCTTGCAGTAGACGCCTTTTAGGGAGAAGATGAGGCCATGATGATTTCATAATCCTCAGCAGCTCAAGGTTTAGGGATAAAACATGAATCATATCGATCCAGTGTAAAATAATGCCAAGGAGAAAGCATTCAAATCAAAACATGTGCAATAAATCTGCCACAGGCTGGGAACCTACCCTATAGGGTTATTGGAAGGATTAAATGAATTAATGCATGTAAAGTGCTTAATACAGTACTTAACGCAAAGCAAGTGATCAATAAAAATTAGGTAATATTAATATTTTCTGTGAAACAAACCCAGCATGGTAAGAACGCCTAATTCTTCCTAGGGAACTAATGTCAGGGAATAATAATAGTACCACTTAACTAGGACTCCCCCATGTGCTCAGCCTTTATATACATTATCTACTTTAATTCTTAATAACCTATGGTGAAGTTATCATCCTCCTTTTAAAGATATGAAAGCCAAAGCTCAGAACAGTTAGGCACCTAAGTGGTTAAGAGCTTGGGCTTTAGAATCATACAGTTCTGGCTTTGAACACCAACTCAGGCATTTGCTGTGTGTCTTGGAGCATGTCATTTAATATCTTTACCTAAGTTGCCTAGTCTCGAGAATAGGGTAATAAAACAGCTTCCTTAAAGGGGTGCTGTGAGGACTGAGTTCATACATGTAAAACAGAACATTGTCTAGCACATTTTCTAAGCATTCAATAAATGTCATACACACACATACATATATACACATATCTGTGTATATATGCGTATATATGTACGTGTGTGCATACTTATATCTTTATATGGGCTTTGAAGGATGAATAGGAGTTTGTCAGGTGGAAAAAGGGGAGAAGTAGGGATCTCAGTTTAAGAATTGCAGGGCTAAATGCCACCCACCCCAAAGCACAAGCAATCACTCCTGAGTTAGCGGCAGCACAGAACAGAGTTTGGAAGGAAAGAGTCGCTTGTAGTTAGGCAGAGAGAAGGGGTGGGGATCCTCAGTCCTGAACAGAGAAACCAGTTTGGAGAATGTCGGCTCTCCTGCCAGCCACCAGCTCAGAGCCTGCCTCCCCGCAGCAGAGCGAAGTTCTCGACCCCGCCCCCACGAATCCCAGCCAATGAGAACGGCCTCCTCGGCGTCCCGTTGCTAAGCAACCCCGTGGTACCCTTCCTTGCAGTTAGAGGTCCCTTACCCTCCCTGTCAGAGCGCCGCTAAACCCCCGCTGGGGTCGCTGTAGCTCCCAGGCACTTTTGGAGGATGGGGTCTCAGGGCCCCCCTATGGGTCCCCCCTTACACTTTGTCACTGGAGTTTTATTTTTTTAGTTCATATTTTATTTTGCTTATAGAAGAGAAAGATATCCCTTCCGAAGAAGGGGAAAGCTATAAAAGTTTGTAACTTTCCAAAAAGTGAAAAATTCCAGGCTTGCCTGATTCCGTCCTATCCGGACTTCCTTTTCTTGTCTGTGGGAGATTCAAATGACTTGTTTTCCCCTTTACTCCTCAAACAGAAACGCCTTTGGAGTCCGTGTCATTGGGACTTAAGAATCAGGGAGAAATTGCTGGAAACTTTCACACCAGTGGCTGCCGAAGTAGAAGATTCTGAAAAAAACCCTTCCCTTGGAGTCACAGGCTAAAGCCTGAAGGGTTTTTAAGATGACCAAGGTACCAGCCACCAAGAAGCTGCAGAGTTCCCCCAACGCAGGGGCTGTCTGGACCTTTCATGCCCCAGAGAATCCAACGCAGGTAAGTCTCCCCTCTGGCCGAAACCGGTCATGTTTTCAAGAACAAGTGAAACAGGGATTAGCCTCTGGACCAACAAGGGAGGGGAAGAGAGAAGGGTCATGGTATAGTTAAATTGTAACGACACATCCCTGTTGCTATCAATGATTGGTTTCGCTTAAAGAATGAAAACACAAACCAGAACAGTGAGCTGGGCCATCCCATTAGCCAGTAATTCCAAAATGATGGAATAAATCAACAGTGACACTATAGAACATCAGGAAAAAATAATTAAGATGAATTGTATATTTCCTGCTGCAGAAATTATTTTCAGAGATCCGTGGGGCTCGGGGAACATACATAACCTCTCTCTTTGTGGAGAGGCTGCAGAGTGTCGAACTTCGGGGTTTGAAGGCTGGGTTTGCTACTCACCAGCTATGGGACATGAGACAAGTGGTTTAGCATTCCTGAACCTTCAATTCCTGTGTCTATGAAGTTAGAAGAGGAACATCAATTAGGCAGACACAGTGTGAGGACTAAACAGAGTAAGATATGGAAACTGCCCAGTGTGACGCTAACACTTGATAATGTGTATATGGGACTTGAAATAGTGTTGTTGATTTGAAAAACAAAAAAAAATTGGTATGTACTGACTGGAGTATGACTGGTATGACTGGAGTCAAGGGTTTCTGTGTTTAAATGATCATAACTGGGTAGGCATAATTATAAGAGTGCCTTTATTATTGTACCCTCAAACCCCTATGTTGCATGGATTTCCCAAGATAAGCAGTGGGAGAGGGGCGATGCTGGTCCACTCTGGTCCACCCACTGTGGCACGCCTCGTGGCTCACAGACATGCTCCAGGGAGGAAGACCTGGGGAGTGGAGGCATCAGTACACGAAGTGGAGCTTGAAACTCACCAGTATTTTGCATGTGGGTCCAAAATGTTCCTAAGCTGCTTGTCTCTAAGCCTTAACACGTCTCTGCATCCCTCATTGCTCAGCCCACTTAGTGAGGTCACTGCAAGAGACAGCCTTCCCACCTTTCCTTTAATCTCAAAATGCAGCCCCAAAGTGTGTTTGATCTAGAGCAGCTCCTTCTGGGACTGAACTTTCCAGCATAGCAGATGGGGGAAAGAGGATGAGAGAAAGAATGAGAAGGAAGACAGACATTTCAGCAGCGAGGGTGAGCCTCGGAGCAGGGGCAGAGGACACAAACAGTCAGGGTTTGAATCTGCCTCTTAGCAGCCCTGTGGCCTTGGGCAAGTCGCAGAACTTCTTTGCCATCAGTGTCACCATCTGTAAAATGGGGATATCACCTCCTCATGGGATCGCCACAAGCATTAAACGAGTAGAGGTATGCCGAAAGCTCCTAGCATAGTTCCTGAGACGTAGTAGAAACACCCCAGATTTTAGTTATATTGCTATTTCATTTATTTAGCAAGGATTTATGGAACCTCCGTTATGTGCTAAACACTAGCTCTTGTGAAAAATGAAACTTGTCTTTAAAAATCTCACAATCTATAGTGTGTCTGTTTGAGACGGTGAGTGAAAGAGATAAGAAACATCATTATAATGCAGGGTGATTAATGATATGCTAGGGAAGTAACATAGGCGGTTGTAGGAGCAAAGAAAAGGGACAGCTAACTCAGACTGGTTTGTACACGTGCATGCGTGTGTTGAATTTGGGGAGGAATGAAGCCATGTACTCAAGGAAATGCAATAGGGTTTTCCTCCTGGCATAGAGAGATGAAGAGAGTGAAGGAAGATACAGAGGTTGAAATGATCACTTCTTATCTGGGAGGAGGGTAGTGGGACGCAGGGAAGTCAAGGGATAGGAAGCAGGTTTCCAGGGAACTGTTGGGTAGACTAAGATCTCAGACACAAAATCCTTATCAAAGTCATTCTGTCCCCACCCCACTCTCTAGGGAATAACGAAGACCCCAGGGTGTCTTTGGCTCACGTGCAGCGGATCATGCCATTAGGAATTTCAAGTCTGTAGAGCTACAGTAAAGCATTAATTAGCACAATGTAGGCTAACTAGAGAGTGACAAGGCACAAAAAATATGTAGAGATTAGGACTGATGTCTGCAGTAAATCAGGCTAATGACTGCAATCGTGATGATGATGAGGACAGTTGGTATGCATTGCGTATTCACCATGTGCCACGTTCTGAGCTAAAAATTCTCTACAAAAAATGTGGTATTTCAGAATCTTCTACAATCCTTCAAGGTATGAACTGTGACCTCCTCGTGAGATTGATGGCAACACGGAGGCTCAGAAAGGACAGGTCTCTTACCCAAAGACACCCAGCTGGCAAGGAGCAGAGGTGGGATTTGAACTTGGATCTGTCTGGCTCCAGAGTTCAAGCCCTTTTCATCCCTCCGTGCTAATCGAGCCATGATAAAGGGTTGTCCTGTTCAGTGTCTCAGGGGCTACAAAAGAAGGTGTAAGACACAATCAGTAGTTTCAAATAGTTTCCAGGTTTGTTTGGAGGAAGAGAGGGAGTGACACATAGAAACAGAAAAACAAAATGCCAGGCAGCCAGGTAAGTGTCCCATGAGGAGAGAGCCGAGGAGTTATCTGGCATCTCAGAGGAAACAGGTGTGGCCACCCTGGGCTGCAATACTAAGAATCCACTGCATGTGAGTGTCATGAATGACTCTTAGAAAAAAACCACAGGAGTCCCAAAGCCCTCCAAAATCAGCCATTTCCCCTTCTCCCAGGCATGGTGGTTGCTGTGTCATAACCAATGTTAAACTGGCACCTGCCTTGGACGGCATCTTCATGTGTTGTTTTTTTTTTCTAACTGAAGAAATATAAATAACATATGCAAATCCTCTGTTTGAAGGTCTTTTGTTGAAGAAACCTTCTAGCTTGCCCTTATGTTGGGCTCCCTAATCTGTTTAGGGAGTCCCTTTTTCCTTTGTTCCCCAAGGAAGCACAAGAAGACTAATGAGATTAGACATGGAGGAGGGAAGAAGCAGGTTTGTGTGGGATTATCATGGACCTACAATTTCTGCCGTGGAAAAGGCTAAAAAACAGAGGTGCTTATAATCCCACCTCCACGCTCTAGAATGGAAATGCAGAAATAGCATTTGGCAAAAACTAGAAAGGTTTGAAATCCTTTATACAAGCTCTGTCTCTTGGTGCCTGAAGTTTACGGCTTGCTGTCATTAAAAATCCAGTGAGAAAAGAAGCATCCCTAATTTGGGCAGATGCTGAAACTTCTAGGAACCATTCTGGATGTTTTGCTCATATCCTAGCTTAATGTTGAAAAGAGCAGATTCCTCAGCAAACTATGTGGGTTTGAACCCCCATTCTGCCACTCAGTAGGCTGTGTGACCTCGGGCAAATCACTCCCTGTCTGTGCCTCAGTTCTCTGCTCTGCGAAACAGGTGTGTCGCATTTTATCTAATCCAGGAACCCTTTCATTTCAAGGTACATCATCTTCATAATTTTCTTGTGAAAACCCTATGAATTAAACCATCACTTGCTTTCAATCATAAGATGTGTCCCAGTTTCAGAGGTGTTTAAAATGCAGAAAGAAAAGGCGTATCTTAGAATAAATGAAATACACCTAAAAATGCTTCCCTGTATGGGGTTGTTGTGGGAATTTGATGAGTTAATATGGGTAAAGAAAGCTCTTAGAACAGACCTTGGCACAAGGTAGATACTATTAAATGTTAGCCATCATCCTGGGGGTGTTCAATCCTTTCGACAACTCCGTGATAGGGTTGTTGTTAACGCCCTTTTGTACCTGGGTAAACTGAGGCTTGAAGAGCTCCTAGGTCTCGTTGTCTGCTGAGAGGTGAGTTGGCAGGTGTGGGGAAAAGAGGGCAAATCAGGGAGAATCTCAGGTATGGGAGGGCCTGGAACTGAGTGCCTCCACCCCCACCACCCCACGGGAGATGTGGGTGGTTATGCTGAGAGAGAGTCCCGGACGCCCAGCCGAGAGCACACCCAGCTGGGCTGCCTGGAATCAAAAAAAGAGAACCAACATGTTTTGGAAAGGTTTTTCCCAGCAAGAGAAGCCTTGACTCCAAGCACAGTACGTTTCCAACGCAAACACGAAACAATCTTCTTCCCTGTCCAGATAGGACAAAGTGTGGCCTGAAGAGATAAATGCGGGGCTGTGACAAGTCATCAGGTTTTTTGTTGTTGTCGTTGGGATTGGGTTTAGGGTTCCGGTTAGGGGAGGGTTAGGGTTAGGGTTAGGGATAGGGTTATGGTTAGGGTTACTGTTTGGGTTAAGTTTGGGGTTGAGTTTAGGATTCTGTTTAGGGTTAGAGTTAACGTTAGGGTTAGGGTTAGGGTTAGGGTTAGGGTTAGGGTTTGTGTTAGGTTTAGGGTTAGGGTTACTGTTTGTGTTAGGGTTAGTGTTAGGGATATGGCTAGGGTTAGGGTTACGGTTTGGGATAGCGTTACGGATAGGGTTAGGGTTATTGTTATTCTTGGGGTTAGGGATAGGGTTACGGTTATGGTTCGGGTTTGGGTTAGGGTTAGAGTTACGGTTAGGGTTAGGGTTAGGGTTAGGGTTAGGGTTACTGTTGGTGTTAGGGTTAGGGTTAGGGTTAGTGTTAGGGTTAGGGTTCGGGTTAGGGTTAGGGGCAGGGTTACCTTTGGGGTTAGGGTTGAGGTTGGGTTTAGGATTCCGGTTAGGGTTAGGGTTATGGTTAGGATTAGGTTTAGGGTTCGGGTTAGGGTTACTGTTGGGGTTAGCGTTGGGATTGGGTTTAGGGTTCCGGT
>CAUYSK010004037.1:0-23326 GCA_963575035.1 Avahi laniger | reverse complement strand
CTCTGATCAGACCAACATCTATGTTTGGCTTGGTGGACTCCATCCATTATTCTTCTGCCTGGCTCTCCTTTAATGTGTCTTCTCCTCTTTCTGGTGTTTTTCATTAGATTTATATTCTTTTCTTTCTTTCTTTCTTTCTTTCTTTCTTTCTTTCTTTCTTTTCTTTCTTTTCTTTCTTTTCTTTCTTTTCTTTCTTTTCTTTCTTTTCTTTCTTTCTTTTTTTTTTTGGCATAGTCTCTGTTGTCCAGACTAGAGTGCAGTGGCATCATCATAGTTCACACAACATCAAATACCTGGGCTCAAGTGATCACCTGTCTCAACCTCCCAAGTAGCTGGGACTACATGTATGTGCCAGCACACATGGCTAATTTTTCTATTTTTTGTAGAGACAGACTCTTGCTGTGTTGCGTAGGCTGGTCTAGAACTTCTGGCCTCAAGTGATCCTTCCACCTCGGCCTCCCAAGGTACTGGGATTACAGGAGTGCACCACAGTGCCCGACCTTACATTTCTAATTCCTGAGTGCTCTCATGCATGTTCTCCAAGAGCACAGGCTCATATCATCTAAAAGCACATCCAATAATTTTTTGAAAACTTTACACTCATCTTTCCAGCGTTCTCTTTTTAAATCTGTTTATATGTTATATAACTTACTCTTTGGCTCTTGCAGACCTGGAGGTGTATATGGCTAATCATCTCTTTGCTGAGGTCCTACTCCTCATCCCCTGATGTATGTTTGTGGGGCCTACTCACTACTTCTGATCTGGAAACAACTGAAGTATCTTCCTCTTTTCTAATAGCCTCTCTCAAGACAGGACTGGTGTATCTTCTTTACCTTTGATCTCTGTCTTTGTCTTTAGCATCTCACTTTGCCTTTAGCATCTGTCTAGAGTGTCTTTCCTTTATCATAAGGAAATCTCTTTTTCCCTAAATTTTAACCACCCTCCGCCTCCTTCCTTTCTCTTCATTCTACCTCTGTTTCTGTTATGATAGTAAGACTAACACCTGCTTTTTATATAAATCTGTTTCCTCCTTGATTTCTTAGTTGATGTAACTCCAAAGAGACAGAACTTTTGAGGTCCAGGACCTTTCCTTTTTGTTTGCATTTTGGGAATTTGGGATATATAGTAACTTCATCTTCACTTCAAAAAGGTGATATATTCATTTTAGAACACTCATTTCTTACTATTTATTTATCAATATAATATACCCAGGGTTAAGTGACAGGCTGGTCTCTGAAACGCAAAGCCAGAGCAAAACCTATGCAATAAACAAATTCACAGCTAATGTAAGATTGGTATCCAGTAATCCTTAAAAGCCTGTATTTAAGCCACTTGAATCTAAGAGGTTAACACACCTCAGTTCTCTGTTGGCCCTGAGCAAAGATTAAAGCATAAATAGGAATGAAATTTGGGGTATCTAATGTGAGCTAGTAAGGTCTAGTACAAACAATTAATTTTCTTAAATTTCAAAATACTACAGGCATACAAATGTTTTTAGTTATATGTATTGATTTTGTTATGCTTGAGTCAGGGCTATAAGTGCCTGTCACACAAATAGTGTTCATTGTACCCATTAGGTAGGTTTTCAACCAACCCCTCCCCCACTGTTTGATTTCTGTTGAGTTTTACTTCCCCCCCGTGCACATGTGTGCTCATTGGTTAGTTCCAATTTAATAGTGAGTACATTTGGTATTTGTTTTTCCATTCTTTAGTTACTTCACTTAGGATAATGGTCTCCAGTTTGATCCAAATTGTCACAAAAGATCTTAATTCATCCTTCCTGGCTGCATAGTATTCCATAGTATACATGTATCACATTTTATTAATCTACTCATGAATTGATGGGCACTTGGGTTGATTCCTTATCTTTGTAATTGTGAATTGTACTGCAATAAACATTCAAGTGCAGGTGTCTTTTTGATAAAATGACTTCTTTCCCTTTGGGTAAATACTCATTAGTGGGATTGCTGGATCAAATGGTAGGTCTACTTTTAGTTCTTTGAGGAATATCCATACTGTTTTCCATAGAGGTTATACTTCTTTTCCCCAGTGTATATTGTTTTCTGCTTTGTCAAAGATCAGCTGGCTAGATGTGGATGATTTTATACATGAGTTCTTTGTTCTGTTCCATTGGTCTATGTCTCTATTTTTGTGCCAGTACCATGCTGTTTTGATTACTATAGCCTTGAAGTATAGTTTGAAGTCTGGTAATGTGATGCCTCCAGATTGGTTATTTTTACTTAAGATTGCTGTGGCTATTTGGGCTCTTTTATGGTCTCAAATAAAGTGCAGAATTATTTTTTCTAGTTCTGTGAAATATGACATTGGTATTTTGACGTGGATTGCACTGAATCTGTAAATCACTTTGGGTAGTATGGACATTTTAACAATGTTGATTCTACCAATTCATGAGCATGATATGTTTTATATTTATTTGTATTGTTTGCAATTTCTTTCCTCAGTGTTTTGTAGTTCTCTTTGCAGAGATCTTTCACCTCCTTGGTTAAGTATATTCCTAGGTATTTTATTTTCTTTGTAGCTATTGTGAATGGTATTGAGTCTATGATTTAACTCTCAGCTTGACTGTTATTGGTGACTAGGAATGCTACTGATTTGTGTATATTGGTTTTGTAACCTGAGACTTTGCTGAATTTATTTATCAATTCCAGGAGTCTCTTAGTGGAGTCATTGGGGTTTTCTAGATATAAGATCATATCATTTGGAGAAAGTGGTAGTTTTATCTCCTCTTTCTTGATTTGGATACACTTTATTTCTTTCTCTTGCCTGATTTCTCTGGCTAGGACTTGCAGCACTATGTTGAACAGAAGTGTTGACAGTGGGCACCCTTATCTTATTCTAGTTCTTGATGAGAATGCTTTCAACTTTTCCCTATTCAGTAGATGTTGGCTGTGGGCTTGTCATATATTCCTTTTATAATTTTGAGCTATATTTCTTCTATGCCTAATTTGTTGAGGGTTTTTATCAAGAAAGGGTGCTGAATTTTGTAAAATACCTTTTCTGCATCTATTGAGATAATCATGTGGTCTTTGTTTTTGCTTCTATTTATGTGGTGAACCACATTTATCGATGTATGTATGTTGAGCCATCCTTGCATTGCTGGGGTGAAGCCCACTTGGCCATGGTGGATTATTTTTTTTTTGATGTATTGTTGAATTCAGTTTGCTAGTATTTTAGTGAAGATTTTTGAATCTATATTTATAAGGGATATTGATCTGTAGTTTTCTTTTAAAAAAAGATAATCTAGTGATGAAGAGGATACAGGGAAACAAGTAAAATCATATACTGTTAAGATGTTTAAACTGTAGAACTCTTGGATGGTAATGTGAAAATTAGATCAAAATTCACAAAAATGTACATTCTCTCTGAACCAGCTTTAAGAATTTATATGATATAAATCTAAAAATATACAAAAAATTATACAGTACTATTTATCATAGCATACTTGTGTGTGACTGAAACTGAAAACCAAAATGCCTATCATTAAAGGGTTCATTAAACTATGCTGTCATTAAAAATTATTATTGTAAAATATCTTGATCTCATGTAAAATATTTATAAATTATTAAGTGAAAAAACTGATTATAAAACTGAGACCAATTTTGATATTTTAAAAATACTATATACATAAAAGAAAAAAAGCAGGTTTATATAATGCTAATAGTTAAACATGAATTATTCCTTTAATTATATTCTTGTTTCTTTGAATTTATCTGCAATAAATTGTAATATTTATTTGTAATCAAAAAAATTTAAAATTTAAGCATAATTATTAATCAGGAAATCTGATATCAGATAATGGCAAACTTCTAAAAAAATTTTTACAAATTTCTTTTAAAATTATTAGTTAGTTTTAACTTAAAAAATTTCTTTTATTGTGGTAAAATAGACATAACAGATTTATCATTTTAATCATTTTTAATTGCACAGTTCAGTGGCATTAAGTATCTTCACATTGTTGTGCATCCATCACAACTATCCACCTAGAGTACTTTCCTCATCCCAAACTGAAACTTTGTACCCATTAAACAATAACTACCACTTCCCATAGCCCCTGGTAACCACTATTCTTTCTATCTCTCTATGAATTTGACTATTCTAAGTACCTCATATAAGTACAATCACGTAATATTTGTCTTTTTCTGTCTGGCTTATTTCACTTAGCATAATGTCTTTAAAGTTCATCCATATTGTAGCATGTATCAGAATTTTGTTCCTTTTTAGGGCTGAATAATGTTCCATTGTATATATATATACCACATTTTGTTTATCCAGTCATCAGTCCATGAGCATTTGGATTATTTCACCTTTTGGCTATTGTGAATAATGCTTCTATGAATGTTGGTGTGCAAGTATCTGTTTGAGTCCCTGCTTTAAGTTCTTTGAAGTATATAATCAGAAGAGGAATTGCTAAATCATGTGGTAATTCTGTGTTTATTTTAAACAAGAACCCCTCCCAATGCAGTTTTCCATGGTGGCTGTATCATTTTATGTTCCCACCAGCTGTGTCCAAGGGTTCCAGTTTCTCCACATCTTGCCAACACTTGTTATACAGTATGTGAGGTGGTATCTCATAGAGGTTTTGATTTGCATTACCCTGATTAGTGATGTTAAGCATCTTTTCATGTGCTTATTGGCCATTTGTATATCTTCTTTGGAAAAATATCTATTCAAGTCCTTCACTCATTTTTTTAATTGAGTAGTTTGGCTTTTCTTTGTTGAATCGTAGGATTTCTTTACATATTCTGGATATTAGTCCTTTATCAGGTATATGACTTGGAAATATTTTCTTTCATCCTGTGGGTTGCCTTTCCACTCTTTCTTTGCATAAGTGTTTAAATTTTGATGAAGTATAATGTATCTATTTTTTTGTCCGTGCTTTTGGTGTCATATCCGAGAGATTGTTACCACATTCAATGTTATGAACACTTCCCCCTGTATTTTCTTAGCATAACAATATAAAGAACTGAAATCTCTTAAGTGCTCCAGAATATGTGCCACTCACAGATTTTTGGGCTGAATCCACTGTAGTCCCAAAAATATACTCCAGGCCAGAGAAGATGGAATCAAGGAGGAAGGGATAGAGTCTCTGTCAGGAAAGCAAAACTTTCCGGAAATTCCCAGCAGGCTTCTGCCTCACTCTATTGGCCAGAACTGTTGACATTGCCACTCCTGGCTTCAAGAAAGTGTGGCCGGGAAATATAAAAAGGTTTTGTTGTTTGTTTTTAGCGGGGCACATCACCATCTACAGTGTATACGTGAGGATGAAGCAAAGAATTACATAATAGTAGGAAGGGAACATAGTGTCTACAACAAGTTTCAATTTTCTGTTGGTGTATCTGAAACTTCTTCAATAGAATTGTTTAAAAGTTTGTGGCATGTAAACAGCATTTTTCTCCAGAGTCCGGCGTTGACATGTATTTTTCTTAGTTTTTATATTTAAGACTGTTTTTGAGGATGGGAGAACTTGGGGTGGTGGGGAGACCCGAGATCAGTGCAACCTGGGGCAGGATGAGTATGTTTGCCCGTATTATGTTCTTTCCAGAATCTGTAAAATGCACCTTTGGACTACATCTGAAGACGAATTTGTGTTCCTTTTTTTCCTAAGCATATAAATATTCAATTCTTCCAAGTTTTCATATTTGGTTGAGTTACTGTTATAACTATGGGAGCTCTGCAGAGCACCAAACAACTTGCCTACGCTGCACTCAACACTCAGACACTGTTCACCAGATGCTAATCCTTCCTGCTAGGGCCTCCCACGCTAGCAGAGTATGCTGAACCAGGCTAAGTGTGGAGAGCCTCTCTTTCCTACAGTGAAACCTCAGACCTTGCTCCTTGCCCACTTCTATTCCTTTTTAATCTGGTTTGGATGCTTGGGCACCAAATATAGCTACTCATTGGGAAAGTGTTCTTGTCTGACCCTGCTTTTCCCTGCAGAACCTCTGGACTTGAATTTCTTTTCTAAATCACAGAGCTTGTATATGACCTTCAAGATAATAGGTTTATGATAAGATATTGCAGGAGTTGTGACTTTTGACATTTTATATTTGTATATTGAGTTACAAAGAAAGGAAGTTAAACACAAAAAAATTCATTTTGAAAGGTAAACAATAGAGGAAGAAAAATAACAAATGTTTCTCTGTTTTCTGGGAATTTCTTAGTTGAAAAACATTACAAGTAATTTACTATGTTGGTTTTGGATTTTTTTTCTAATATTAGGTATTAAGTAAAATATATGATATTACCCCTTTTATAAGGAATTCTCAGATTTATGGTGAACTTTTTTACAGCCTCCAATTTTGGTCCATTTATTTTCTCTTAAAGATCCTTTGGACCTTTTTTGACTATTTTATATTACCCTAAAGTTACAAAAAACAGAACGATGTGTTGTGTGGCTTTCTGTGCTGCATGGCTCTCACAGCTGTGACCACTTACCTTTAAGTGGAAATTTCAATCTCTGCATCCTCTAGCCCTGGGAACAATAGAGCCCTCAATAAAGAGAAATTCAAGAAATTCAAGTGTAGTAGCTCAGCAGTTTTATCCTTTTGGCTTATTTTTCTCTCATTTTGTACCTTAATCCTAAAACTTTGGAGTTGGCTTCCTTTTTTTCTTTATGCACAATACCCCATTTTAAACTCTTTTCTCAAGAAAATGCATCCCTATTTCTCATTTCTCTTCCCAATGCATGGATTTCTCTGGTATTAACTTCCTGTGCTTAATTTCTGGATGTCAGCAGCTGATTCTCCCCATTTGGGCTGGCTTTATTTCTGTAAGCATTATGGGTAGGTGAAGTCAGCCTTCTAAAAGTTAACCCTTTTCTGGTTTAAATATTGAGTTAGACACTTGAGAAACTGTGGTTTTGGAGAGGTCTTTTTTAATTCAATATCCCACATTCCACAGTGGGTTTAACTAGAGAATGTGCGGAGAGATGAGTTAGTGCAGAGAAATCTGCCAGCATCAAGTGACTGTCTCTTAAGTATACCTATCCCTTGCCTGTTTTTTTTTTAAATTTTTCTTATCTCCCAACAAAAATGGACATGTATTCTTTTCATACTATGCAATGAAAATTTAATGTTGCAGTAATGCTCTGTTTTGAGATTTAGTATAATCTTCTCTATACAATTACATATTTTGCTATACATTAATTCAGTACATGCTTACTTACAACTACTATGAATACTGTGCTGTAAGGTTTTCATATCAGTTTTGTTTTCTTCACTTAAGAACTTTTAATTAGGTGGTCAAAAGATACTTTCTATTTTGCTTGTGTCTAGAATCCTATTCTGTGCTGATGCGATTATTCAACATTTGACGTCTTAAGCCTTTATTTGTTTCTATATGAAACAAAGGTGTATTCTCCTTCAATACTCTCTACAACTTGCCAATTTGATGCTTTATTTATTTTTTGTTATATTTAACAGCTGTATTTAGTTTTAGTTCTTTCCCTTTTTCAAATCTCCCAGCTTTGACTCCATATTTTCTGGCTCCCAAATTTTGCTGTGATAATGAGGAAGGGGATATTTATTTCTACTATGTTTTGTGGGAAGGGTCATGTCTACATTGTATTCTGAGCTGAAAACAGATTTCCTGTGGGAGAGAAGGATGAAAAATATGATATTTCTTCTGTAATATCATTAAGCAAACTGGTTTTAGAGTAATTCAGAGGTTTGTTTTTTTGCTCATCCTTTTATTTATTAATTCATTCAATAAATATTCATGGGATATCAACTAGTGCCAGACATTTTCCAGGCACTTGGGATTGAGCAATGACCAAATTTCTGCTTGTGTGGAGCTTATATTCGATTAATAATAGTTCAGCGATTCTCAAACTTTGTTACATATTAAAATCACCTGGGGAGATATAAAATCTCCTGATGCCAAGGTATTATCCCATGCCAATTAAATCAGAATGGAACTGGGCAGACATAGCCATCAGTATTTTTTGTCTGGAAACTTTCCAGATGATTCCAATGTATATCTAAATTTGAGAACCATTATCTACAGCAGGAATTATCACATTTTAGCATAAATTAGAATGACTGGAAGGGGTTGTTAAAACAAGTTTCTGATTCAGTCATCTAGAGCTAGGCCTGGGAATTTGCATTTTCAGTAAGTTCTCTGGTGATGCTACTGCTGCTGATTTGGGAACTAAAGTTTGAAAATAACTGATAGAGCCGTGAACTCAATGGGTGATAGTAGAGCAGCAGCGTGGGCTTTGTTAGAAATGCAGAATCTCAGGTCCCACCACAGATCTAGTGAGTCAGAATCTGCATTTTAACAAGATCTCCAGGTGATTTAAAAGCATGTTAAAGTTTGAGAAGGTCTGCTCCAGTGGACCTTTTCACCTGCATGTCATGCAAACTACATGTTACTCCTGACTCTTGGATATGCCGTTTAAATAAGCTGTTATCACACATATTTTGGAAAGAAAACACTACAGTGATGTTTTATAATGAGATAATCTGTTCTTATGTATTTTTCTGCCACAAAGGCTGGCTTGTGGTGGCAAATACAAATGACAAGATGCTTAATTCTCCCTGTCGAAAATAAGATATCCCTGTCTTTTATTTTTAGAACATTTATTTTAGAAAACTTGTAACTTCTTACTCTTTTTGAAATGTATGTAAAATTTTTTAGAGCCTAAATAAGCCTCTAACCAGCTTATGACCAAGGAATATCTTTCTCAAGGATCTGAGAACCATCTCTTTGAAATGTCATTGAGGTAGATAGTGCCCCTGTCTCCCAGTTTCTGTGGATGAGTAGAAGTCTAACTTTGGTGGGGCCCCTCTTTCGAAGTTTCCAAACCACCTTTTGTCATAAAGGTGAGATAATTTTATTTTTTCCTTTGGATAAAGCCAATTAGCTAACAAAGATGGTCACTCCAACGACCTGGTGAATTTAGGATAAATGATGCGACACCTGGTGCTGTTGGGTCCTCTAACTTGCGGACTAGTTATTGTTGATCTTGAGAAAAGATATGTAATGGGTTGGATCTGCTTGGTTATACAAAAGAATGAGATTTGTCTTTGCAATCTCTTAGCAGATTTCCTGTGATGTGTATCATGTTATAGTTTAATGATTATACAGTAATAAAATTGTCTTTTTTCTCTTTTACCTTTGTAGAGAAGTATTGTGGGTAGGGAAGAAATTTTATTTTTAATTATAGCTCTTCAACAGGATCTAGTCAGTATTTTATCCACTCTCCAGACTCCTCTCCTGCCCCCAACAAGCCATGGCACATATTCTGCATATATGACATTTTTGAGGTAAATGGGGATCAGAGGGAATGTATGGAATACATTATATACTAGTAAAATATATTAGTCTTATAAATACAAAAGTCTAAATCAGATTTTCTGTTTCCCAAGCCTTTAAAAAACCCTCTTACTTATGAAGATTGTCAATCATATATAAAAGTAAAAATAGTGTAACACCCTGTACTCAACAATTATTCAACAATTATTAAGATTTTTTAAATCTTATTTTATCTATATCTACTTTTGGTTTTGTTTTTTGGCTAAGGTGTTTTGAAACAAAATTTATGTGTCATTATTTAACCTGGAAATACTTCAATATGTATCTCTAACCTGTTTTTTTAAAAAAACCATAACTACAACTATTCACAATAGACAAAAATTGAAAACAGCATAAATGTCCATCAACAGATGGATAAATAAATTGTGGTACATACATACAATGGAATGTTATTTAGCCATAGAATGAAGTACCGATACCTGCTATAATGTGGCTGAACCTCCAAAACATGCTAAGTGAAAGAAGCTAGACAAAAAAAGTCAGGTATTGTATGATTTCATTTATACGAAATGTTCAGAATAGATAAATCCGTAGAAATGGAATTCATGCTGGTCTTTGTCAAGGCCTAGGGGGAAGGAGGAATGGGGAGAAATTGCTTGACTGGTAAGAGTAACTTTGAGGTAATAGAACAGTTTTGAAACTACATAGAGTTTGTACAACATTTTGGATGGAAAATTTTTAGTACTTCAGGATCTCTTATAGCAGTGGTCCCCAACATTTTTGGCACCAGGGACCAGTTTCATGGAAGACAATTTTCCCATGATGGGGTAGGGTGGGGGAGGCAGAGCTTAGGCAGTGATGCGAGCAATGGGGAGTGGCTGTAAATACAGATGAAGCTTTCTTTGCTCACCCTCCACTCACTTCCTACTGTGTGACCCAGTTCCTAACAGGTCATGGACCAGTACTAGTCTGTGGCCTGGGCCTTGGGACTGCAGTCTTATAGGACATTAACAAGGAAGAGGTGAATATTGGAAGCAATTGCAAATTGTGAAAGGTTATGATGAGAACATTGTGCTGAGAGAGAAAATGGGAAATTCTTCAGATGGCGAGGTCAGGGAAGACCTTTCTGAGGCTGTAATATTTAAACTAAGGCCTAGAAGTTGAAGAGAGAGGCTTCCAGCAGAGTCAAGAGTCTTGGGAAGAAGAGGTGGGATGTTTGAGAAACTTTGTGTGTGTGTGGGTAGTTGATGCAGGCTTTCCCCATGCTTGAAGCGATCGTGTACCTGGCTAACACTGTAACTGGATAAATGGAACTTGACTATTCAGTTCGTGAATGAATGATGAGTTGTCATGTTCTCTTCTCTCAAATCATGGCGGAGTGAAGATGTTTATCTAGATTAGATCAAGGGCAATTGCATTTTTGTTTCTTTATCACTCAACTGGATGAGAGCAAAAGGCCTAAAAAATATTGATAATAGTAGGGTAGGATACCATAATAAAACAACAATTTCTAAAGAGAAGGATAGGTTGAAGAAACTGCAAAGCCAGAATACCTTATGAACCTAGGGTCGGAGAAGGAAGTAAAGGACTTGGAGAGAGAGGGACGGCAACAGCAAGGGGCAGAAGATATCCCAACAAAGGAAAGGAAGACACCTTCTCTAGCGTGGTGGATAGAATGGGTTGGGTACCAACTCTCCCCACTCTAGCTGTGTGCCTATCAACAAATCATTTTACCTCTGGAAGCATGAACTGTGGAATGGAAGTCATAAGAGTAATACTTGCCTGACAGGAATTATGTGAGGTCTAAATCAGATTATGATTGAAAGTGGATTAGCAGGATGCCTGGTACAAAGTAAACCCTTAAGTGTTTACTTCTGATATGAATATTATAAATATTTTTTGTTCCTTAGGTTTTTAGACCCTCTCAAATTCATGTTTTATTCTCATGTTTTTATATCTTGAATTCATATTTTGGTGTTCTATTTTTGGGGCTTTTAAAAAATGCTCCCACAGAGAAAATCGTTAACGTTTCTGAATGGCCCAGGTTCTCTTTTCAACCTTTTAGGACATTTTAAATAAATGAAAAGCTTCTTTGTTACCAGAATGTATGTTACTGTACTGTAGTCAGTACATTGTGACTCTAACAGCAAAATGGTAGTCAGTACAGTCATACAATCAAACAGCGAAATGGTAACTGAAGTCAGCCATTATTGAAAATATCTGTAAATAGTTGTTTGAATTAGATCACCTAGATGCTCTTGTGTATGGAAACTCTGGCTTACTTAGAACTTTGAGCACCAATTGTAAACAATTTGAGTAACAATCGTAAACGAAGCATGATATAGATGCTTTTGAGGAGGTGGAAATGAATTAGGTATAGATAATGTAGGTTTAATATTTCTGGTACTTTGTCACCGTCTTTAATATTTATTATCTCATTCAACTCATAGCAAATTTTATGACTTCATTACACTTTGTGGCTTTTTCTTATATATGCAGAAACAGAAGTTTAGAAAGGCAAAATGATTTTCCTGTGAGTAGTAAATTGTACTAATAGGATCTGAATTTGTTTTACTCCAAAGTCCAGTGCTCTCTTTACCACACAGGAAACCAGGTAGATAAAGGATACTCATCATAGCCTTGAGGGAATGTTCAGATACTTATTTATTAGTAATTGAACCTAAGCAAAACTTCTCAAATAACAAAGCTATAAGCTGTAGAGAATAGGAGCTACTGAACATAGAACAAAACCTCCAAGATTTTATAGTCCAAAGATATATGCTCGAGTCTTAACCTGTCATTTACTGTCTTTGCATCCTTGGATGAGGTCACTTAATGTTGTTGAGCTTTAATTCCCTCATCATCTTGTTGTGAAGATAAAATTATATGATTTAGTGAAGGCACTGATAAAACTAAAGTGCTTTACAAATATAACAGCATTTCATTGTGTTTTCAAGATACTGATTTAATGCTTATGAAATGACATTTTAACTTTTGATAATTTTCATATTTTTCATGTATATTGCAATTAAAATATGTAGGAATGGTTTATATAATGCAACTGATGTAGGTTTCATATACTTTCATATAGAGTAATTTTGCTGTGAAAAACTTGCAGTGTGCAACTGATTTAGTTTAAGGAACATTATCCTGAATCCATGTAATCAGAAGGCATGTTATAGTCTTGTCATACTTCATATGTTATTCTTTAAAAGATCTTTAAAAACTTCTATTTTCCCTCTCTCTCCTCTAGCTTCTAGAAGTTAATAGTTAAGTTCCTCAATATGCTAAGTGCTTTTAAAAAGATGCTTTCATGTTAGGTTCTCAAATACTTGTAATAAAGTTTTATTTCTGTCTACCATTTGACTACTTTAGTTGCCAGAAACAATCAATATACTTTTAAAGGTGCTGATTAGGGAATATCATGCTAATTGCTTTTGATTTACCTTAGAGCAATTAGCAACAACTCAAATTTTATCTTTGGGAATATGAACATTCTTATGACAAAACTTGAGGTTTTGGTCCTAAAAGTTTATCAGAGAAAATAATACATCTAATCCTATAAACATGTTTGAGGAGCTAGGCTGACATTTTTTCCATGTTTTTCCATTGAGACACATAGTATAGCCTCCTTTGTGAGGGGTTGGGTTTCACAAGTACCTAAATATTTAGTAACTATGGGACTCTAAACTGATGATTAATAGTTGAGCATCATTTTAAAAAATGTATGGCTGAAGGCAGAAAATAAAGTACTGATTGGTTCATTAAGCAATTCAATCCCAAACCATAAAAAGTTTAAGTTTAATCCTGCCTGAAGCCTGACTGATTGGTCATAAACACTTTTCATAAACCTTCCACTTAAACCTGGTCTTGCAGTTTTATTAATCTAACAATAATTCAGAGTGACACCCCATATAGCAATATAAATCTATAAGATGGATGCCATAAAGCTTATACCATTACAAAACCATGGATAATTATGTAAAAATGCAGTGTCTTTTAGTTACGTATGTCTTTCTGAATTGCTGCTTCCGTCTCCACTAACAAATGTGTTGATTGTAACACTGTTTCAATGTGCTGATAAGCCTAAAGGAAAAAGATAGTCACTGATAAAAAGTTCTGGGATTTGGAGAGCTTTATTTGCAAAACTCAAGGAGTGATTTAAAGAAGACCTACATTTGTTTATCTTATATTCTCTGGGAGGATTCCTCTTCTGTGTTGCTATGTGACATTTTTAGCTCTTGGATTTAATGGCTGTATTGATATTCTGTAGATATGCTTAGGGGCTCTGGGCATTAGGCAAACTTTTAGAACCTCAGATGAAGTCTCGGATGTCAGTTTTTTTTTTTCCTTCTATGTTCTCAGTCTAGGGAACAAAGATGAACTCTCAAACTAGATCATAACAGAGTAAACCTTAAAAATGTTGTATTGCTCCAATCTTGTTATTTGGAACAGAAGACTGTATTTCTATTTAATATGGGGCAGAGAGAGATATTTCCAAGAATAAGCTTAGAAGGAGCCCATAAGAGCTAGAGGGTTTGTTCTCATATACCTGCCATAGTCACTCAACAGCAGAATCTCCTCTCAAATAAAAGTGAGCCTTGAAGCAATGTTCACATACCTACTATTGAACCCAGGGGACATTTTATGCTTTTACAAGACAGGTGTTAGAGAATTATCTGAAGCCATAGGATTTTTTCCCCCTGTATGTGATTTATGAGTCTAGATTGACTATACATGAGAAAAAAGTTCCGTTTTAACGTGACAGGGGATGAAAGCCAAGGTTGCATCACACACTGTGCTTTAGCACGGCCACAGCTAGAACTCAGTCAGACGTATGTGTAATTATTTGTTGAGGATCTTCTCCTCTCCTAGATTTTGAACTCCTCCTAGTGTTTAGGACAGTGCTTGGCACATAGTGGGTAGCCATTTAGTATTTGTTGATGATTTAATCCCCATTTAATCAATTTGAACTGGCATTCAAATTTCGTTCTTCAGCAGTTACTTTTTAGGGAGAGTATGATATGGGATTTGTGTGTGTATGCGAGAGTTTGTGTTGGGGACACTAGTATAGCATTTGTAGGGCTGATTAGCTAGCAGACAATAAACAACCACTGCATCTTCTGTTCTTTAGTGATTTGTTAAAAATATAGGAAACTTAAATAAAATGTAGCATTCTTACATGGAAGTTTAAGACATCGCATTAGCTCTATGCTTTATGTACTTTCCTTATCAGATTTGTCTCTCTCAAAAAAAGCTTACATTCTTCCATCTTCCAAACATAGGAAAACACAACAATAATGTGAATTTGAATACCATAAACATTTGGCAATTAGCTCTCATCCTCTGCCCAGCTGCTGATGTAAAACAAAGCAGGTGGTGGGGTGGGTGGTGGGCTAAGGATATTATCGCGTGGTGGTGGTGGTAGTGATGAGCCTGGGGAAACACAGACAAGAGGGTGAGGCCCTGTGAGGAAACACCAGGCATCAGGCAATCTCCTTCCCCAGAAGTTGCAAGCTAGAAGTTAGGGACCTTTGTTCCCAGCAGTCTCCGGACCCATCGTACACCCTTTTATTCACCCACCCCCCAACTATTATATTCCTGGAATTTTTGGTTCTTTAAAGTTTTCTTGATATTTAAACTGTAGCAGAAAAACTACCACCAGGGGCGCCAAGCTGCAGACACACCAGATGATCAGTCTCTCATTTCATTAACTTTGCAGTAATGGAGGTCTACATTTTACCACAGTGGTGGTGGTGGGTGTTTGTTTGTTTTTTTTTGGTTTGTTTTTCATTTTTGTTTTTGTTTTTTTTTTTGACTTCACTTATGGCCTTATGGCAAGGCTTTACTGGTTTTATTTTGTCTAAATAATGAAAATTTAAATTTCAATAAATATTGATTATATAACCTTATTTTCAGTTGAATTATGTGGTTTATTACCATTAAGGAACAATTTTATAGTAAGTCAAGATGTATGCTCTTTATAGTGTAATATTCCTATTGCTGTATGTTCAGATAATAAAATAGTAATTGCAATCTTTCTTCTTCTATCTTCATGTGATAGAATGATCTTTTTTATTTCAACTTTCAGGTGTTACAGTTCTCTGTGATTTACATTCACTCACTGTATTTAAGACTTTTCAGATCAATATTGAACTACTGTAGAACCAGCACACTACAGAGCCAGAATCCCAGCTGCATTTATTATCCTAATTGATTTTGCTATCCCAGTAGAGATACTTTTTAATTATTTTATTCAAATGAGAGGACAATTATAATTTACAATAGTAAACACACATATTGTAGTAATAAACACCAGGGCTGTCACTGTTTACAGAACCCATTTAGTTGAAGCCAAGCAGCTGAATGTTTTGAAAATAACTGATTAACAATAGGCTATTTTCCTTTAGTCATTAAAGTAAGATGTTTGTGTATTTTTGTTTGTTAAAGAAGCCTACAAATCTACTGTTAGCCATTTTGTCTTTCTCACTGGAAGGTGAGGTAGGAGAGAGAGAAAATGGATTCATCCTTAGGGCAAGCAGAATTCACCATTTCTCTTTTTATTGTTTTTGTTAAAACAGGATACTAATTAGGAGAAAAGAGAAAGTTAACAGTTGAACAATTCTTTAGAGATTTTGGATAAATAGGAACAAGCAGAAAGAACTTTCATTCGGAAATAAAGTAGGACTTTTATAGTTCTTTCATTATTACCTTCGCATAAGAACACAAGAGTTTTATATCTCTAGACTTTGCCAGCTGCCTTTCCAAATAGTATTAGGGTATGAAAGAACAATATTTAGCAGCAAAAAATAGGCTTGGCTTACTGTTATTATTCAATATAGAAAAACCTATTTAAATTATTAAGAAAACTTTCCAAGGGTCTTAATATATTTTTTCCTCTTTTTAAGCCATAAATAATTGTAGAGATTACTTATTGATGTGATGGTATCCTAATAGTTCCATCTGTCACCCATCTTCTGAGAGCAATATAAAACTCTGAAAATTTAACTTTAAGAATGTTTTATAAATGTATATTTACTATTTAATTTACACACAGTAAATATCACTCTTTTTGGTGTATAGTTCTGTTAATTTTAACAAATGAATAGAATCATGTAACCACTACCACCATCAAGATACAGACAAGTCCCATCACCCTAACGTATTTCCCTGCTCCTTTCCTTAGTCAACTCTTCCTCCCACATCAACCCCTGGCAACAATAATCTGTTCTCCATCCATATAGTTTTGCCTTGTCCAGAAGAATAAATTCCTTGTCATATAAATAGAATCATACAATATATAGTCTGTGAGACTGGCTTCTTTTGCTTAATATAATTCAGATTCATCTATGCTGTTGTATGTATCAATAATTTGTTCCTCTATATTGCTGATGTGCCACGGTTTGTCTTTCCATTCACCAGTTGAAAGACATTAGGGTTGTTTCCAGTTTTGAATGATTATGAATAAAATCACTA
The DNA here is from genome assembly GCA_963575035.1 of Avahi laniger. NCBI lineage: Eukaryota > Metazoa > Chordata > Mammalia > Primates > Indriidae > Avahi > Avahi laniger. The sequence continues at coordinate 6,574 of CAUYSK010004037.1, read as the reverse complement.
TTAACTCTTGAACACAAGTTTTGGTGTGACCACATTTTTCATTTTTCTTGGGTAAGTACTTAGAAGGGTAATCACAGTACTATATAGTAATGTATTTTTAATGTTATAGGAGATTGACAAATTGTTTTCTAAAGTGGATGTACCATTTTTCATTTCCACTAGTAATGTGTGAGTATTCCAGTTGCTCTACAGTTTCGCCCACGTTTGGTATTGTTGATATATGTATATATTATATATATATGTATATATATTTAATTTTAGTTTTCTAGAAGATGTGTAGTCATTTCTCATTTTTTAAATTTGCATTTCTCTAATGAATAATGATGTTGAACTTCTTTCCATGTGCTTATTTGCTATCTGTATATCTTCTTTGGAGATAGCTATTCAAATATTTTGCCCACTTTTTTCTGTTTTCTTGTTATGAATTTGGAGGGCTCTTATATTCTGCATGGGTCATTTATCAGATATGTGATTCACAAATATTTTCTTCCAGTCCCATGAATTATCTTTTCACTCTTTTAAGAGTGTCTTTCACAGAGCAAAAGTTTTGATTTTGGTGAGGTTCAATTTAACATTTTTTTTTCTTTTATGGATCATAATTTTAGTGTTGCATTTTAAAAACACTTCACCTAATTCAAGATTACAAAGAATTTCTCTTATGCATTCATCTAGAAGTTTTATAGTTCTGAATTTTAAATTTAGGTCTGTGATACATTTGAAGTTTTGTATATTGGTTGAAGTTCTTTTTTGCATATAGAAATCCAGTTGTTCTAGCACCATTTTTTGAAAAGGCTATTTTTCCATCGAATTGCCTGTGTGTTTTTGTCAAAATTCAATTATTTATATTGTGTGGGTGAATTTCTGGATTATTCTGTTACAGATTAGGCATTGGTAGGGCCATGTGGCTTCTGATGGCTCAGTGAAAGGATCTTTTCCAGGCCTCTCTCCTAGCTTTTGATAACTTCTTGGTTGCTGAGGGGAAAAAATACAAGGTCCCCACCGCACAGGGAGAAACACTGTGTTAACTGTAAGTGCTCAAAATTGTTACAGAATAGGTTAAACAAATACCAGAAATAACTGCAAGGCACAAGAGATAGGCCTCAGTGTTTTCTTGTGGCAATCAATTTAAGCCAGCCCCAATTGCTTGAACTGTCCTCTAGTACACTTTAGCTAGTTGTGATACTAAAATCTCCACCTAATATAATAGAAAATTATAATATCATTAACATAACATGGGTTGTATGAAGGCACACGACGATTGTACAGACCATGCTTATCTGTTTTATATGTGAACATGTGATGATGCAACGAAAGAGCTCTGCATCAGTGACTGGAAAGGGATTGAAGGTGACACACAGGTAGGCTGTGAGGATTTTACTCTCTGGAGAGATTGTGCTGCCCAGGAGTGAGCACCCTGTGTAAGTGACCACTAATAAACTCATGTAACTCACCACGCTGGACTTGTCTGAGTCATTCTTTGGTCTCTTGGCTCCATCTCAGTTTGGAGGGTGGATTTTATATATAGTCCCAGGATTTTCCCAAAACAGTTATGGCAGTAGAACTTCAATATTCATATAGCATTCTTTCTTGTACATGCCTATGTCTGTGTACAAATTTTCCCTTTTTAGAAGGACACCAGTCATACTGGATTAGGGACCACCCTAATGACCTTGTTCTAAGTCAATTACTTCTATAAAGACCTTATCTCCAAATAAGATCACATGCTGAGATGGCACTGGGGGTTAGGACCCCAACATATATTTTGAAGGGTCAGAATTCAACCCATAGCATATGAGGGGGGAAGCCAGGAAACTCACCACTGTACTGGTCATTTCTTCAGATTTTTGACTACTCTTTCCAATCTACCTACTTTTGTTAGAGTAGGAGACTAGGAGACAGGGCTGAGACTGGATGTGTAGGGGTTTGCAGAGTGGGTGTAGGTGTTTATAGTAAATGATCCTTAGGCAGAAGCTAACTATCTAGGGGGGCTGATAATGGCAGCCAAGAACCAGCTTCAACCGGCTTGTCAGATATCTCTGCCACCTTACATGAACTTTGGCTAATTATAATATCATTTACATTGTGGTTTTAAAATTTCTCCCCACCTCGAAATCACCATGACGGTTCTGAAACACCCATATAAAGTATGAAAATAGGAGGGCACCCAATTCTAGGAATTGCTACCCAAATTCTTAGTAAAAGCCAATCCCTTAACGTTGAACATTCCTCCCTTCAATTAGTAAGACTTCAAAAGACCAAAAACCACTTCCTTTTGGGGCAGCCGCTCTTTTCAAACCTGCCAATGTTCTCTCTCTTAAGAGTGTACTTTTGCTTTCAATCTTTCAACAAAAAGCTGCTTGCTTGGCTTACATGATGTGTCCTGAAATTCTTTTCTCCTGATAATCACCGAGAACCTGGGAAAATCTCCACTTGGAAGCTGCTAACACTATTACTTACTTTTCAGAGTTTTCAGGTAGTTGCCACATGTATATTGACTGCAGCCTTTATTTGTAATCAGTGGGAGAGAGAGGCTATAGTGGCTTTTCTCCATCTTGGCCAACATTGGAAGTTGTAACTTTTTAAAATAAGCAGAATCATTTCGTTTTAGTTGTGCTAGTACTTCTAAGGTTCAAGTAGGTGTAGTAACAAGAATGAGGATCAGAGTTGAAATGGGCAATAGGCTGAAAGTCTATTTGAAGGGGAGTTTTGAGTTCAGTATGTAGGATATGGGCCTTGGGTGAAGGTTAAGTTTATTCTAGTCTCAGAAACATTTATGGCTTGGAACAACTCAGTTTCATACTTCAATTCTCTTTCTGTTGTACTACTCTCAATAGGTTTCTTGAGGGTAAGAATTTATCAGTGGGATTAGGACTAGAAAAATAAATTGCATATTACTTAAAATGGTTGCTATTTGTGATAAAGCCCACTTCAATTTATCATGTAGTCATTTACTGCTTTCTGGAATTATGGAGATGTAGTGGAAATAGTTCCAGAGATTAAGGAGTCACAGTCTATTAAAGGAATCAACAATGTGAATCAACAGTGTAGTACTGATGTTAAGTGTTCTGACACAGGATGACGGGGGCCGGGTAGGATAGCAGGTCATACCTAAACCAAGAATTGAAGAAGAAGATCTCCCCATGTGAAAAAAGTAGAGAAGTAGGGAGTAAAGAAGGGCTGCCTAGAAAAAGGCGAATTTTTGCTAAGCAAACAAAACTACAATGCAAATGGACTTAAGAGTCTGAAGGGTGTTCTGGTGAGTATTTCTTTAAAATATTGAAGCATTATGTATTGGTGCTCTAAGACTTTATGCCATTTAGTAACCAAGACAAAAATTTACAGCAGCTTAAAGAAAAAACTCTTAGATGGAGAAAATATATGTTAGGCAAAACACTTGCTACTATTTTTGAAATTCTCTTTTAAGGATTGATCTGAGAAAGATCACACAGGATGAAAATACAGAAAGATCTCAGGAGAATGAACTTTTATGCCCACAGGCATATTTTTTATTTCTTTGGTTCATTACATTCAATAATCCAGAATGGCTTATTCACAGTTTGATCTGATCTTAATCAGGCAGGGAAGAGGAAGTAATTTATAAATGCCATCCAAAGTTAGGTTGTGCCCTGAAGTCTGTTACTGGAAATCTTATTTTGTCTTAAAGTTAATTGGAGAACAGTGTTGGACTAGGAGGTGGAGAAAAAATTAAGTTTCTATAAAAATTGGCACTCAGAACTCATGTGAACCATATAGGGCAACATCTGTATAGTTTCTTGCCAGTGATCATTTGATACAACTACAGCAATATCTATAAAGTAAGCCTTGTTTGGCACTCTTTTGCTTGGTACTTTTCAGAGCCTGTAATAATCTAGTATTTCTTTAGTGATTCTAATATCTCTGAGCATGAGATATAGCATATAGTGTTTCTTAAATATTTTTACCACCCTAAAGTTTGCTTTGCTTGTTTTGTTTTATAGTGTATCTATTAACTTCTCTCAAAACTAGATGTTTTTATTTTTTGCAAAGTGAATTTTCAAAAATGCTGCCTTAGCTCACCAAGAACAGAACATTACAAAACATTACCTTAAATTCCTTATTTTATTACCATCAATTTTCCTGTTTAAGTTAACAAAATAGAATTTTTATTTTATTCTAGTCAAAATCTAGGACCTTAAATTACCATTTGATATTGAATTGATTGTATACTTTTGTCTTTAGCTCTAAAGAATATCTCAAACTACTTCTTACTATATAACTCTAAAGGCCAGAGAAAATGATCACAACTAAGAATTATAGGGATATAAATATAGTCTCTCATAAGATATTCCTTTCTGAAAGCAAAATAAATTGAGAACTATAAACTCCTTGTTAGCAGATGTGAACTGAGACACTGCTAATTTGTTTTACTGCCAAACTCATAATTGTACATATCAAGACTGACAATATTTTCAAGGACATTTATTACTTAGATTTTCTCAGCAGGAATTAAAAATTCACCTATATAATAAATTGTTCCCTCTTTGACTGATAAAATAATTTATTCTATTATAAGAGATATTTATCAAATCTAGCTAGATCATAAATTACAGATTTTGATCAAGTATCAAATTGCTATGTTGATAACTTAAGTGGCCATTAATAGTGACAGCAATATTAAGCCACTTAATGTAGAAACTTTAACATACTAAGAAGTAAATCTCATATTTATTAACATTACTGAAATAAATTCCTAGTAAACTTATGTGCTCAAAAATTCCCAGTTTTTCAGTTACTTTGATAACTCTCAAAATTGCCATGCCTATGTTACGACATTTCTAAATTTCAAACACTGTAGTTATAAAAGCAACACTGGTTCTGAAAGCATATTTATCATCTGTGGTAGAGCTAAAAGATTATAGATATGTAGGGCAAAGAACACAAAATCTTTTCTAGAATTGTGTGGTGTTTCTGATATAGGAAAAAGGACAACCACGATAGAGGCAATGATTAAGACATAATGGAAGAAAACTTTTCTCAGCCAAAAAGTAATTGAATGAAACAAATTTGACATGCATAGTGGAAGTGTTCATCAAATTTTAGGCAAAATCTAAGTGATTCACGCCTAGTAACATAGTAGCAAAATATTTAGATTACAGAGTATAGAGACAATTCTCTATAGTTGTCACCAAGAAATATGTACAAAGAAGCAAAAATCTGGTTGGCCTCATACTTCTGTGTAACAGTACACCCAATCACTCAAGGGCTCAGAAAAGAAAATACCTAAGTAAAATAAGTCCTCGCTTAATGTTGCTGATAGGTTCTTGAAAACCATAACTTTAAGTGAAAGGACGTATGACAAAACCAACTTTACCATAGCCAAATTGATACAAACAAGTTAGTTCCTACAACATATTACTAGTGACAAAGACATTACCAAACTCTAAATAAGGAGCCAAACACTTCTGATATGAAACACTGAAATAAATGTGAACTATGCATACATTTAAGAAAGATTAATAAAAATAAGTACGATAATTATTTACCCAATTTTTGATGCATCAGTAGCAGTAGTGGTGGTGGGTTAAATCAAGGAATAAATGTTTGCAAGGCAAAAATGGTAAGGGGCCCCTCTTAACACCATGCAGTTAAAAATCAACAATAAATACGGCAGGCTTGCTGAGTGCTTTTGTGCTGCATGGTTTATTGTCAAGCATTTTTATGATTATCATAGACTTTATGAATTTTTACAATATTTTGAATTCATTCATTTTCCAAACTGCTTATTCCAGTTCAGGGTCACAGGTGGCTGGAGCCCATCTAGGAAGCTTAGGGATGAAAGTGGGAACCAGCCCAGGACAGGATGCCATCGCATGGCAGGGCATACCCACACACACCCACGCTCAGACTGAGACAATGTAGACTCACCGATGAACCACACATGCACATCTTTGGGATGTGGGAGGAAACCAGAGAACTGGGAGAAAACCCACATAGACATGGGGAGAATGTGCAAACTCCACACAGACAGTGGCCCCAGCCGGGAATCCACTTTTTTTTCCATCAACATTATAAGGAAACTATTAATATGTAGAATGAAGCAAGGTTATTTGAGGACCTGCTGTACTTTTCTTAGAAATATTTCTTGACTAAGTTTTTTAGTCAAATGAGAGATGACTCAAAATCAAGAATCAGGATGCCTGTAATCCTAGCACTCTGGGAGGCCGAGACGGGCGGATTGTTTGAGCTCAGGAGTTTGAAACCACCCTGAGCAAGAGCAAGACCCCGTATCTACTAAAAATAGAAAGAAATTAATTGGACAACTAAAAATATGTAGAAAAAAATTAGCTGGGCATGGTGGCGCATGCCTGTAGTCCCAGCTACTTGGGAGGCTGAGGCAGAAGGATTGCTTGAGCCCAGGAGTTTGAGGTTGCTGTGAGCTAGGCTGACGCCACGACACTCACTCTAGCCAGGGCAACAGAGTGAGACTTTGTCTCAAAAAAAAAAAAAAAAAAAGAATCAGGGTGAGAGAAATGTGACTAAAAGTGCTGTGTGCTACTGAACATAGTGACAGGCAAGTGGCTAGTAGCTTGATAAT
>CAUYSK010004036.1:0-16933 GCA_963575035.1 Avahi laniger | reverse complement strand
GGGACTACAGGCATGCGCCACCATGCCCGGCTAATTTTTTCTATATATTTTTAGCTGTCCAATTAATTTCTTTCTATTTTTGGTAGAGACGGGGTCTCGTTCTTGCTCAGGCTGGTCTCGAACTCCTGAGCTCAAACAATCGGCCCGCCTCGGCCTCCCAGAGTGCTAGGATTACAGGCGTGAGCCACCGTGCCCGGCCCACAAAAATATTCTTTATTCTTTTGCATGGCTGAAAGATATCCCAAAGTAGAAATGTAGTATGTTAACCCCCTACAGATAGTCATTTAGTTTTCCCCCTCATTAGTTTCGTATATGCCACTCCTAGATTCTTCACCGTTGTTTTAGGTATTATACGATCCGACTGGTCAAAAAGCACTGAAAATGTACCTTAGTTTCCATGTTGAGGAGATGAAGTCCTTTTATATTCACTCCTACATACACAGGGATGACTTTATGATTGCTGGGGCTTGCCTTTGTAAATATCTGTCCTGTGAAAAATGCTGCTCCATATGTAGGAATTTCCCAACAATTCTGTAAGAACATGCGCTGAAGGTGATGCATTTCTTTACTGACACCCTCACTTGTACTAAGATTCTAAAAACAAATACAGTAAAATAAAAATACAAAGAGATTATGAAAGGAGATTGTGAAAGGAGAACATAACTTTGATAATCCATATAGGTCAATTAAACAGTTTCTAAAATCAAGGCTGCCCCTACAGAAAAATAAATTTATGGCATATTATACCAAGAGCACTTTTTCTCTTGTGATCTTAATATTAAAAAAAAAAATCAGGATCTAAAAATATTGTCTATTCTATTAGATTTGAAGTGCCTCATGGGTAGGGATAGTATATTATGTCAAATTTTTATCTTTAGCCCTTATCACAGCATTCAGCACATAGAAGGTATTCAGCATTTAGAAGGTATTCAGGAAAAATATCTTCCTACTTTCAATTTCAGGCATTGTGACCAAGAAGATCCATTTTTAATTTCATGACTATAAATTTAATGTACCTATGTTTAAAATATTAATAATACTAACAAAATTTCAACTAGGCTATAAAATGCCTGTTTATTTCTATTAAACAGCTTACCTTGTATTCATGAAGTATTCGATTTGTCCAGTGAGGTGCCTTACTTTTCAGTTTGGTAATAGGTACAATGGATTTTAGATTTTCTTCACTGTAAGCACACATGTCAACATCCTTTAAATAAATCATCTTTAATAGCTAAAGTACAATAATCACTCTGTCACATATGACTTTAAGTAACATTGAAAACTACTATGTTGTAAAATATCAGAGAACTTCAAAAATTTTAAGCAAAAGCCACAATCCTAGCACTATCAATTTAGAGAAATGTTTCCTCTTTCGATAACCAGGAAATATTTTTGAAAATTGAAAACCACAACAAATTATAGACGTACTCAAATCTCTGTGTTTTTTCTGAAAGACTGAACATGAAACTAGTTTTTACGGTGGGATTTTTAAGTGCATCTGCCTTATAAAATTTTTTTACTACATATTCAAGTAAGGTTTTAGTGAACTTATTTAAACACATCATAAAGAAATATAAATTATAGAAAAAACAAAGTATATCAAACTATAGTCAAATATAAGAAAAATAACTTTGGAGACTCTAAATTCAAGAATGCCTTACTATTACAGTTTTTTCCCTTATCCTATGTTTTGAATTATATAATTCCAAACCAATGTAATGTATATTTTTTAATAACATTTTTGAACTTCCTGGTTAAACAGAATCTTAAACATAACACAAGAGCATGCATTGTATTAAGTACTTACTTTAGAAAACCTTGCTTGTGTTTTTTACTTTCGTAATTTCCATAAACTATTTGTAACAGAAGACTTGCCAAAGTTATCAGTTTGGCATCAGGAGCTGTATAAAAGCCCTTCAATAAATTGTATCTGGCTTCATCAAAGAGAATAAGAATTGCTAATGGGTCTTCAATCTTAGAAAAGAAAGCATAATTTGGTTATTAGGCTATAATTTCCTTTTACAAACATACAACTTGTCTCTGTATAATATGGGAAAAGCAAAAGCTATATATTTGTTATTGCTTTAGAACAGAGGTTTGCAAATTTTTTTTTAAGAGTCAGAGAGTAATATTTTAAGCTTTGTAAGCCACGTAATACCTGCAATTGTGGCACAAAAGCAGCCACAGGCAATATATCAACGATCAACAAATAGGTATGGTAATGTTCTAATAAAACTTATGTACAGATACTAAAATTCACAAAATTTTTACAATGTGAAATATTGTTCTTTTGGTTATTTTTAACCATTGAAAAATATAAAAATCCAGCTTGTGGGATATACAAAAATAGGCAGCAGGCAGGATATGGCCATAGACTATAGTTTGTTAACCCCTGATTTACTGTCTAATAATATTTTCATCAGCTTATGAATATGGATAATTTCTAGCATAACTGTATCTAAATCTTCATATTTCTGAAACATTTTTCTATTAGCTATGCTTCATATAATATAGTAGTTAACTTCAAAGGAAGTGTGTTAATTCCCAGAAGGACAAATGTAGTTTATAAAGGCTTGCTTTAAAACATTTTAAAATTGTATTTGACTATAAGACTTCGTACTTTCAAGTAACATTAAAAGAGAGTGCAGATTTTTTTAAGTTTTAAAAACTTTAGTTTCACTTTATCCAATAAGATTAATAAAGATTGAGAAATGTTAGCCTGCAGAGTATTATTTCTACTTTGAAATAATACCATTTATAAAGTTTCTGAATGAATAAAGTATTTTGAAATGTAATTCACAATGATCCCACATGCTTATGGTAAAAATGATTTTTGTCATATAACTAATTCTATTTTTCCATCTTATAATATTCTATTGCAATTTTTAAAAAATGAAACAGAATTTCATGGAAAAAAAAAAGAGACTAAAGACAGCATTGACTAGATTCCCTTGACTAGATTCCAAGGTTGGGAGCTATAAAAAACTTTTAATAGGAAAAATCTGAGTTTGGAACAGATATTAGATGTTATTTATAGAAATACTAATTTTATTAGGTTAAAAATGATATTGTGGTATGTAGACATGTCCTTATTCTTAGAAGATGCATGCCAATATATGTGGAGATGAAGTGCCATAATATTTGCAACTACTTAAAAATGGTTCACAAAGGAAAAAAGAAAAGATGAAGCAAATATAGCAAAATATTAACTAGAGAATCTAATGAATGACATATGGTATAAATTGTAATACTTTTTCAACTTTCTCATGGTTTTTAAAATATCTCAAAATAAAATGTTGAAGAAAAAGACTGAATGGAAGCATATTTTTGTAATAAAAATTGACTTAGTAAATTTGAAGAGTTTGAGTAGATAGGAACAGTTACAATTCCCAATAGTATATTGAATGAATTTTAGTCAACAATGAATCAGGCTGTTTTCATCCGAAAAGAATGATGCCAACCACTAAGTACAATTCTTCTATTTATCAGATGGTACAAATAGGAATTTTTTATTATATCATGAGTGAAAGAATACAACTATTGTACCAGATTATCATGATATTCTGATTTAACTTAAGAATTTACTAAGCTTTGCTTCCTTTTTACTTGAATCTACTTTATTTTATAAGTACAATTATGCAATTTATTTATCATCCAAGTATTATCATTGCAGCTACCACCCAACTTTTAAAGTATTACTTGGATGGAGAAGGAAGATAGACTGAGTATACTCAGATCTGAGTATACGCAGATCTTACAGGCCTAATACACTTTTTTAAAACTGCAGTAAAATAAATATAACATAAAATTTATGATTTTAACCATTTTTAAGTGTATAATTCAGTGGCATTAATTACGTTCACAATGTTGTGTTACCATCACCACTATTTCCACAACTCACTACAAACTCTGTAATCATTAAGAATAACTCCTCATTCCTACCCCTTCACCCAACACCCCTGGTAACCTCTAGTCTACTTTTTGTCCTTTTGAATTTACCTACTCTAGATTGCTTAATATATGCAGAATCATATAATATTTGTCCTTTTGTGTCTGGCTCATTTCATTTAATAATGTTTAGTTATTAATTATTAATAATTAAACAAAATCAATTAATAATCAATTAATAGTTTTCAAGGTTCATCCTTATTGTACCATAACTTCATTCCTTTTTATGAGTGAATAATATTCCATTATATATATATATGTACTACATTTTGTTCATCCATTCATTTGTTGATTTAGGTTGTTTTCACCTTTTTGGCTATTATAAATAACAGTGAAGTGACATACAAGTATCTGTTTAAGTTCCAGTTTTCAATTCTTTCAGGCATATACTTTGGAGTGTAATTGCTGGATCATAATTCTATGCTTAGATTTTTGAAGAACCACCAAACTGTTTTTCACAGCAGCTGTATCATTTCACATTCCCAACTGCAGTGTACCAGGCCTCCAGTTTCTCTAAATCTTCACCAACATTTGTTATTTTCCATTTTGTTTGTTTTTTATAGCCATCCTAGTGGGTGTGGTTTTGATTTGCTTTTTCCTAATGACTAATGATGTTGAGCATCTTTTCATGCGCTGGTAGTGCACTTGTGTAAGTTCACTGGAGAAATGTTATTCAAGTTCTCTGACCATATTTTAATTGGGTTGTCTTTGTACTGTTGAGTTGTAGGAGTTCTTTATATATTTTGGATAGTAAGCCCTTATCAGACTATGATTTATAAATATTTTCTTCAATTCTATAAGTAGTCTTAATAATGTCTTTTCATGCAAAAACATTTTAAATTTTAATGAAGTCCCACTTACCTATTATTTTTCTTCTTGCTCATGATTTCAGTATCATTATCTAAGAATCCACTATCAAATCCAAGGGCATGAAGATTTACCCCTATGTTTTTCTCCTACATGTTTTACGGTTTTAGCTTTTATATTTAGGTCATTGATAACATTTTGAATTAACTTTTGTATATGGTGTGAGGTTGGGGTCCAATCTCATACTTTTGCAATGTGAAAAGCAGTTGTCCCTATACAATCTGTTGAAGAGACTATTCTTTCTCCATTAGATGGATTTGGCACCCTTGTCAAAATCAATTGGCTATCGACGTATGGTTTTATTTCTGAACTCTCAATTTTATTACATTGGTCTATATGTTTATCCTTATATGTATGTCACAATGTTTTGATTACTGTAGTTTTGTACTATGTTTTGAAATTGGGAAATGTGAATCCCTCAACTTTATCATTCTTTCTTCAAGATTGTTTTGACTAATTGAGGCCCTTTGCAACTACATATGAATTTGAGGACTATCTTTTCCATATCTGCAAAAAAGTCTGCTGACGTCTTGTTAGGGATTGCACTGAATATGTAGATCATTTTGCAAGTATTGACATCTTAAAATTATTAAATATTCCTATCCTTGAACATGGGGATGGATTTTCAGTTATTTAGGTCTTAATTTTTCGGCAATGTCTTGTACTTGTCAGTGTACAAGTCTTGAATTTCTTTTGTTAATTTTATTCCTGGGTATTTTACTCTATTAGATGATATTTTAATAGATATCTTAATTTCCTTTTTGGATTATTCACAGCTGGTGTATAGAAATGCAAATGATTTTTGTGTGTGATGGTTTTATCCTAAAACTTTGCTGAATTAATTTATTAGTTCTAGTACCTTTCTAGTGAATTCTTTGGAATTTCCTATGTATAAGATCATTTCGTTTGTAAATAGAGATAGGTTTATTTTTTCCTTTCCAATTTAGATGGCTTTAATTTCTTTTTCTTGTCTAACTGCTCTGGCGACAACTTCTAGTACAATGTTAAACAGCAGTGGTGAGAGTGGGTATCCTTATTTTGTACCTGATCTTAGGAGGAAAGTTTTCAATTTTCACCAATGCGTATGATCTTAGCTGTGGGTTTTCATAAATGTTTTTTATCATGTGAGGAAGTTCCCACCTAATTCTAGTTTTCTGAGAGTATGTTTTTTTTCTTTTCTCATAAATGAGTGTTGGATTTTGTCAAATCACTTTTCTGTATCAATTGAGATTATCATGTGGGTTCTCCCCCAACTTCATTCTGTTAATGTGATTCTATTTTTAACAAATAATCAAGACCTTAGTTTTTGGTAAATTCATACAAATATTTATATAAATCCCAGTATCTTTGATTGAGAAGACTAAATCTTTCTTTAGCTTGATAATAGGGATAAAGAACTGTTATATATAAAACATTTATGAAATTTGGACACGGCTGTTGAAATTTTCATGTGCTGAAATTTGCCTATGTTTAATAGTCTCCTGGATAAATAATCATGAAATGCATTGTAATTTTTTCTTCATCAATGTGGTGAGACCTTGGAACAATTTTTGTTTTTTTCAATTTTCACAGCTACCACTGTGTTAGATTATCACACCTCATTTAAGTTGTTATAATCTCTCCTTTATATTTCTCCCTTGTCTGTTCATCCTTCCTATGGCATTATCTCACCTCTTCCCTAAAATTTGTAATAGTTCAAATCCAAACATACTTTTCTGGAACAGACCTTTTTATCAAATGTAAATTTTATTCTCATTTTTTACTATCTATAAAGTTCTCTGCTTGAGTCAAGAACAGTTACCTACTGAGTACTGAGAATATTTTTCATATGTCCCCTTTGCAAATATCATCTTCTCAACCCAGAATGTTTTCTCTGCTCTATCCCACACCAATGTATCTCTTTCTTCCTCTGAAATTTACACAACTGATTAGCCCTTAAGTTTATCCTTGACATTGTACTTTCTTTCTAACTATTCTAAAAAAAATTTTTTTTCTGTATAATTTTCTCCCCCATCTAATCGCTAATTTTCTTTAGAATAACTTCCCAATGGGAGTGGAAATTAAAAAAACCAACCAAGGGCTTTGTAAGTAGACTAACTGAAACTCTACCACTCAACAGGGATGTGAATATTGAACAGAAAAACAGGTAAAACCTCCTGGTATAGAAACATTACAATTTCTGCCTCTAGTGCCCACAATAGAAACTCAATAGGTTCTGTGTATTTAAATAACTGCAAATAAGATTTCCAAGCAAACCTTTTTTTCAACTTCTAAAGGAAGTCTCACATCTCTTCTTAGGAAAAGCTGGGGTGTTTCCCTTTGGGGATCCAAATTAGTCAATTCAGCAAGTATTTCTGGCCAGTCACGAACATGTTGCAAGGGTTTATGATATGGTTTGAGTTGAAGGCCTAAAAAACATCTTTTCTTTTATAAATGATAATGTAAAAAAAATCAATTATACCAATACATAGAAACTTTGTATTACACTATCTGCACTTAAGTGCTTAATATTCACAAATTAAAGGTCTAAATTTAACTAAATATTTATTTTAATCAGTATTACTACCCAATTTGTAGTTTACTGCTTGTTTTTAAGAACACAAGAATTACAAGAAAATTTTTAAAGAAAATGTATATAAAATCCTTAATTCCATTACAGCCTATTTTTGATGACATAGTAAGTAGAATTTCATGTTAAAAAGATACAATTAAACCATTAAATAACCAGTTACATTAATCAATTAAGTTCTTTATGCATTTGCAATAATTTGAGGGACAAGTCTATTATGGCATTATGCTGATTTTATATAAAAACATTGATTTTAAATAGAAAACTAAGAAAAAAGAACACCTGTATTATTTTGAGGTGAGCACTGAAAATAAAGCCAAGTACCATTTAATGGCACTGAAATCAAACACCATTGCCAGAGAAGAAAAATGTTGGTTTTTACTATTTAAAAAATGCTTTGAATGAAGGAAGGAATGGTGGCCCAGGGGCTTACCTGTTTCAGCAGTTTGAACACTAATAATTTATATGAAAGAGAAGAACATTGTATTATTTCAAAATTTAAAAGTCTGGAATAAACATATGCTATATGTAAGTTTACTAACCCACTCTCAAAAAAGAATAGTGAGGTTCGCACAACAGAATAAAAACTTTCTTACTGAGGTTTTCTGAACAAATCCAAATAGTGAAATATTGCTGTGTTTCTTGAGAGAGACGCATTCCTTCCATTATCTGCTGCACTGTGGTATTATTTCCATGTTTCAATTCAACAGAACGGTATGATCCATCCATTCTGTATATTCGAACTTTTTCATACTAGGAAAGGAATGACAATAAATTATGCAACCTGCTTAAAAACTACATATCAGAGTCCAACAAGGTCCTTTACTTTCAATTTCATATGCTTTATTATAGATTTCTGACTTGTAAAATATCAGAAAAACTGCTTCAAGTGAGATTCTGTTGGCAATATTTAAAAACATTTTACTCCATTATTTAAGTTTCTTCTTCTGGATGGTTCACAGTCAAATCAGTTTGGGAAACTACAGAAAATGGTTTTTTAAAAAATATTAAATTTCAAATGCTTCTGAAAGGATGTTTTAGAGCCTTTCATGTACAATGTGAATATCATAGGAGAGAACCAGCATTAGTTAAGTACTTCATGAGTCTAGTGGGTCACAAATCATACTATAGAAATATGCACCAGCATATTGTTCTAAGAGGAATTTGTAATGAAGACTTTGCAGAGAAGTTATCAAACAATGAACTTTGGGCCTGGGCCAGTTCCCTTCCTCCAATTCAGAAAATCCTAGAGACTAGTGTCATTCTTAATAGATTTTTATTGTTATCAGAAGTAAATGATGCTTCCAAGTAACTTCCAGGCCAGTTCATTTTGATTAAAAGTACCTGATTCTTCTTATCTTATGCATTCACAAGATAAAAATTATGCCAGAGACAAAAATGTGTTAAAACTATACATTAGGAAATAAATTGAAATGAAGTATAACATAAGGATGTCTGTACTACTTTATCTATTTCCTTGACTCTGTTTCCTGCTCTTGGAATAGTGTTTTGACAAAGTGTGTATGAGTGTGTGGTATGTGTGCAATATTTCTTAAAGGCAGAGATCATATATGTTCCTTATTGCTTTCAGCATCTTATGATATTAAATTCAGAGCAACTCAACAAATACTTATTGTCTAACTGATGGTTAAAGCCAGCAAAGGCTTAGGTATATGGGTTATATCTGTTGGTATAAAGTCTTTTATCCTTTATCTGTTGGTATAGATCTTTTGATCTGGTTTCCAAGTTTTCAAATAGTTTTTAGATTAATCACAGCTGGGAGTGGTGTCACATGCCTATTATCCCAGTTCCTTGGGAGGCTGGAGTGGGAAGATCACTTGAGCAGGTGTTCCAGGCTACGGTACACTATGATAGCACCTGTGAATAGCCAATGCACTTCAGCCTGGGCAATACAGTGAGACCTTGTCTCAAAAAAGAAAAAATTAAATTAATGTTAGTTTTATCATCACTATAACTTTTAGACATAACTGAGCTTCTTCTAATTGTTAATTCTTTTCTATCTTAATGTCATGGCTAATTATAAATTAAACTTTACTCTTTTTAATACGACATCCTTTTAACAGCTATGTGTGCCCAGCGTTAGATTTGTGAGTTTATTTTAGGCATAATTAGATGAAAAGGCTAGGCTGGATTAGCAGAATAGAAGAGCTAGGAAATCATCTATTTTATTTTTGTGAGGAGGAAAATGAGTCTGTTATACAAAAACTAACTTGCTGAGAGCAAATTAAGGAATAATGCGCAATGCTTTCGCCAAAAATATAAAATGTTGCCTAAAAGGCCTCAGGAGAGGGAAATGCTCCAATGAATAGATTAAAATTGTGTGTAATTAGCACATCGAGTATAGAGATTATGCAACTGGAAATTAGATTAATTTTAAGTGTTTTGGAAGTTTTATTGATTTATTTTTGCAAGTTTTATTTTATTATGCAAGAATAGGTATCTGACTATAAGGGATGATAACAACTTTAATATCTATGAAATCTAACAATGAAGTTTATAGCAGTAAAAGAGCCAGTCATTCATTCATCTTTCCAATCTTACCATTGACCCTTAAATTACCTATGAATGTAAATATTATGCTTGGCTCTAACAATTTATGAAGATAATTCTTACTGGCTTGTTAATGGCTTCCTTCAACAATTTTGCAGCTTCTTCCCAATTATTTTGTTTGTTTTCTTCACAAATGTTTAATGGAGATCTTCCTTGTTGGTCTGTTATATGCTAGAAGGAGGAGAAGGCAAGGGAAGAAAAAAGGCATTACAAATATATGGTATTCTAAGGGAAAGATGTCATTCAACTAATCAAAGTTTCATGAAAAATAGACTCTTGTCAAGTGTTAACCATACTTAGTACATACTATACTTAAAATAAACAAAAATTGCCAAAGATAAAAGACTCAAAGCAATAATGAGATTGTTTTTTAAAAGTTTTGATATAGATATAGCAATGGTATTAATACTACTATTTCCCTTTATGAAATACTTTTTACTACAAATTCTAGAAAATGGGTGGAAAACGTTTTCCTTTTTCAAGATATTTTTGGGGAAATAGAATATGAAATGATCCCCCCCTCCTCACTACTACACTTGACTAGTCTTAAAAAAAAAAAAGGGCCGGGCACGGTGGCTCACGCCTGTAATCCCAGCACTCTGGGAGGCCGAGGCGGGTGGATTGTTTGAGCTCAGGAGTTCGAGACCAGCCTGAGCAAGAGCGAGACCCCGTCTCTATCAAAAATAGAAAGAAGTTAATCGGACAACTAAAAATACATAGAAAAAATTAGCCGGGCATGGTGGCACATGCCTGTAGTCCCAGCTACTTGGGAGGCTGAGGCAGAAGGATCACTTGAGCCTGGGAGTTTGAGGTTGCTGTGAGCTAGGCTAATGCCACGGCACTCACTCTAGCCAGGGCAACAGAGTGAGACTCTGTCTCCAAAAAAAAAAAAAAAAAAGAAATGCCAGACTGTCTTCCCAAAGAATTTGTACCGTTTTGCATTCACAACAGCAATGAATGGAAATTCTGGCATTTGGTTGTCAGTTTTTTGGATTTTAACCATTCTAATATGTGTGCAGTGGTTTCTCATTGTAATTATCCTCCCAATTTAGTGAAAAATTGGGAAATTACCAAAATGCTGCCAGTGATTATTACTGGAATGGATTTTTCAACCTTATTTTTATCTCTATTTCCTGATTTTTCCATAGTGGCATTATTTAATTGTAAAGGGTTGTTCCTTTATCTTTGATCTTGAATATGGTATTCCTAGGTGTAGTTTTTTTTTGCACACTTATCCTGCTCAGTGTTCTCGGAGCTTCCTGGATCTGTGGTTCACTGACATTAATTTTGGGAAATTCTCAGTCATTATTGCTTCAAATAGTTCTTCCGAGTCTTTCTTTTTCTAGTGTTCCCATTATGTGTATATTATACCTTTCCTAGTTGTCCCATAGCTCTTGGATATTCTGTTCTGGGTTTTTTTTATGTCAGTCTTTCTTCTTTTTGCTTTTCAGTTTTAGAAGTACCTATTGACATATCCTCAATCTGACTAAATTTTTTCCTCAACACTGTTCATTAAAGGCACTTTTTAATTCTGACATAGTATTTTTGATCTCTAGCCTTTCTTTTCTATTCTTTCTTAGAATTTTCATCTCTTTGCTTACATTAACCTTCTCTTATATGTTTTCCCATTTTTCTTTTAGAGCCTTTAGCATATTAATCATAGTTATTTTAAATTCCCGGTCTGATAATTCCAGCATCTGTCTTATCTGCGTCTGGTTCTGATGCTTGTTCAGTCTCCTCAGACCGTGTTCCTTAAGTGTGTCCTGTGATTTTTTTTGTTAAAAATTACACATGATGCATCGGGTAAAAGGAACCGAGGTAAATAAGCCTTTAGTGATGTGATGGTGAGATGTGGGTGGGGGTGGTGTTCTACGGTCCTAGGAATAATCCCAGTCTTTTAGTGAGTCTGTGCCCCCGGTGCGACCTTCACAAATGGAACAGGAAGTCCGGAGGGGCCTGGACTAAGATATTGCCCTTCCCTGTGAGGGAGCTAGAGTTGGCTATTTCCCTTCCCCTCAGGCGGGCGAGGCTCTGCTACAACTCCAGCAGGTTGGCCTCTGGAGCCTCTCCTGAGGGCAGGCCTTGTGAGGAATAGAATGCTCTGGTGTATTTCAAAATGGTTCCTTGTACAGGAAGCACAAGGGGATTTTTCTCTAATCTTCACTGTGAGAACCTGGTAGGGCTCCTGGAGATACAACTAACAAAAGTGTGGGGGCTCCCGGTGGCTGTGTCCCCTCGAGTTTTTAACCTTCAGACTTGTCTACATCGACCTTGCGGCCATCTATCAATTGTAGTTTGGGGTTTCCTACCACAGCTCTGGTTCCTATAGAGGTGCTCAGGTGTTTCTGCTTCAAGTAAGCTCAGGTGTTAAGCTTCAGTAAGTTGTGACTCTTTACATCTGCTTGTATTTCTCTCCAGTATTCACAGGTTTGCCCTCTGTCCTTACTCTCCAACAGATCTAAGACGACTTGATTTTCAATTTATTTAGCTTTTTACTCGTAGGATGAAGTGGTGACTTCCAAGCTCCTTACATGCTGGACCGGAAACCACAAGTCTAAAGGGTTGCTTAAAAGAAATAGTCATTTTTTCAACTATTTTCCAACTGACATAGGAAACAAGCTACTTTTATTTCCCTTCCGGACAAACTGATGCCGGGGGATGTGAGGAGAGAGCCCAGGAGCTTTGCAGCATTGGCAACCGCTGTGTTCATCTTCCGCCCAGATTCCCTGTGGGTTGCCTGCTGCCACCCTGCATCCCCACAGAGGAAAAGCTTGGAACACAAAACCCTGTCCTTTGTAAATTCTCTCACTGTCTAGAGGAACATTTGTCGTGAGCTTCAAAGAAAACATCCACATAAGGGAACCAAATGAACATTGGTTGTGCCATCTTGGGGCAAACATGCCCAGAGATGTTTTGATATGATTAATCCTTTCCGAGATACTGTGCCCCTTTCAATAGCACCCGAATTTAGTTTCCTCAAGAACACAAACTTTCAGAAAATCTAATTTGTATGAGGACTATCTAGGCGACAGGCAGTGCCCAAAGGCAAGACAGCGGAGAGGCAGGGAGCAAAGGCTATAGGGTCAGACCAGGCTGGCCTTCAGGCAGGCTCTGCTGCCTGTGCTATTTAACTTTATGAGCCAAGGTTTCCTTATCCCTAAAATCAGGGATAATACTACACACTTCTTTGGGCAACTGTGAATATAAATGACATAATGCGTGTGCTTAGGACATGGAAGGGGGATAAATAAGTGTTGCTATGACCTAGTTCCTTTTCCTTCCATGAGGCTGAAAGAGGGGAGGAGGAGGGCAGCAAGAGAATAGGAGGAACTTGATACCTGACAAAGGCCCTGGGTCAATATGAAGTTGGAGACTTTCAGTTGTCTATTGTCGCATGATGAACCCCTCAAGCTTCATGCTATAAAACAGCAACCATTTTATTAAATCTACAGGTCAGGAATTTGGACAGGTCAGAGCAAGAATGGCTTGCCCCTTGATAGAGTTTGGATATTTGGCACCTCCAAATCTTATGTTGAAATTTGATCCCCAGTGTTGGAGGTCGGGCCTGGTGGGAGGTGTTTTGGTCATGGGGGCAGATCCTTTATGAATGGCTTGGTGCCATCCCTTGGGAATGAGCGAGTTCTGGCTCTCTTATTAATAGTTTACAAAGAGCTGGTTGCTTAAAAGAGACTGGCAGTAAAAGGGCATGCAAATTGACCTGTCAGTAGGGGACGCTTGCCAAAAGGAACAAGCTGCAATGTTGTTTTTTGGGTCCGGTATGTATACCGTGGAGTACCACTCAGCCATAAAAAATGGTGAACTACCTATCGTATTAATATTATCCTGGATGGAGCTGGAGCCCATTCTTCTAAGTATCACAAGAATGGAAAAACATCGCATGTACTCACCATTAAATCGGTACTATTTGATCAACACTAAGGTGCACATAGGGGACGTAACATTCACAGGGTGTCGGGCAGGTCGGTGGGGGGAGGAGGGGACGGGTAAATTCACACCTAACAGGTGCGGTGTACACTCGCTGGGGGATGGACACATTTGTGACTCGGGCAGTGCAAAGGCAATTTACATAACCTAAATGTTTGTTCCCCCATAATACTCTGAAACTTTTTTAAAAATTAAAAGAAAAAGCCTGGCAGCCTTGAGTGGCGGCTCCCCAAGGCCTTCACCAGAAGCAGATGCTGTGCTATGTATCTTTTACAGCCTACAGAACCGTGAGCTGAATAAACCTCTTATCTTCATAGATTACCCAGACTCGGGTATTCCTCTACAGCAATAAAAGCAGACTAAAGCACCCCTGCTGTGTGATGTTTGGGGCACAATGGAAGACTTGAAGGCTGGAGGCTGGGATTATCTGGAGGTTTCCTCACTCATACGTCTGGTACTGGGCTGAGATTATTTGAATGTTGGGGTCAGGTGGCTCATGGGTCATTTCTCTGTCTCTCTCTGAGCCCCGCCCTCTGGTCTCTCCACCATGGTGTCCTAAGGATGGTTGGACTCCTTACATGGTATTCCTGGGAACAACGCTGAAGGCTCATGGCCACTTATGCCATAGTCTCCAAATTCACCATGTCATTTTCACCCTACTCTACTGGTTGAGGTAGACACAAGCTCACCTAGATAGAAGGTAAAACGACATGGGCTTCCCCTTTCAATGAGGGGAGTGCCAGAGAAAGGCCATGCTTTGAAACTACGACTGCAGACTCCATACAGACCCCGGTGTTCCTATGGGTTTCATTTTTCTGTGCTATTTTATGGAAAGAAACAGATTTTGTATAGGAAGAATATGCAGAAGGAATTGGACCTACATTTTCGGCATCTAAAATTGGCAGTAGAGGGCTAGGAATGGCCAGATTCACCTTTATTTCTACTTCTTTTGTACCTGTAACCTGGGTATTTAGGAGCTGAAGGTGAGAACTGGCTTTTTGTGGTGGGTTGAATACTATTCCCCTGAAGATGATGTCCACCTGGCACCTCAGAATGTGACTTTATTTGTAAGTGGGGTTTTTGCAGATGTAATTATTTAAGGATCTTGAGATTAAATCATCCCAGATTTAGGGCTGTCCTAAATCCAGTGACCTGGGTTTTTATAAGAGAAGATACAGGGACTCACAGGAAAGGAAGCCAAGTGAAAACAGAGGCAGAGATTGGAGTTTTGCTGCACATTCAAGGAACACCTGGGACCACCAGAAACCGTAGGAGGCAGAAAACATATCCTTCCTTAGAGCCTTTGAAAGGAGCACAGCCCTGCTGACACCTCGATTTTGGACTTCTAACCTCCACAACTGTGACAGAATGAATTTCTCTGAAGCCAGTTTGTTACGGCAGCCCTAGGAAATGGATTTACATGAGGTAAAGGAGGAGAACCCACTGACGGGATCTTTGGACCCACAGAAATGTTAAAGCAAGGTTTGTAACAGTGGCACTACCATTGTTTTGGGCCAGATAATTCGCAGGACGGGGACAGGTGCTGTCCTGTGCATCTACCTTCTAGAAGCCAGGAGCCCCCACCCCAGTTGTCACACCAAAAACTTCTCTAGCATTACCAAATGGCCACCATGGGGCAAAATAGCCCCTGCTTGAGAACCACTCCCATAGACAAGCTTGTGACCCACAGAGAGGACTGCCCTGAAGAGTCTGATACACCACTGGGGTGTTTGCTTGTTGGGTTGCCCTGTGGGCTGGCAGGAGACAGGTAATAATTGATTTGTTGGTGCTATTGGTTGTGACTCTCTGGCTGATTTCTCTGACCCAGACATGTTCTGTAGCTCATTATCTTCAAAGCTGAGACAGCGAACGAGTGAGTGCAGGTGGTCACAGAACCCAACACAGGCCTTTTTCCTGGCCTTGGCAGGGGCCCTCCTAGGAGGTCAGATTAGAATCAGTTCCATTCCTCGTGGTCAGTTTCGTGACAGGAATGGGGAGTCACATACCCTGGGCCTAATTTGGCTCTTGGGGAATGGCTCTGGAGGGCAGGGAGACAGGAGAGAGGAACTCTGAGTACAGGTCTAGCCAATTCCTCTGAAGCTTCAGAAGAAGACAGCCTGGTTAAGACAGGATTTACACATCCATTGATTTTTTTTCCCCCATTTCGTCTTTGACATCATTCGTTTTCTTTCCTACAGAGTCAACTTATTAATTGTTCAGGTGCAGCTGACTTTTTCTTATTTATAGTGACAGGAGTCACTGACGTGTAGCTAATGGGGACCACAAATAACCTGACCTCATTGGAGTCCTCACCGCAGCTTCAAACATTTCAATGGGAGCCGGAGAAAAGGAAAAATGCCCAGAGACAGACCACAGGAAGAAGGAAGCAAGACCCCTGACAGAGCCACAAAAATAACTGGAACATAGTTTGTCTCCATTTTCTTGTTTTTTTCCTCTGCCTTCATTCTTTGGGTGGGGGAAGCCATGCATCAAAATGAGTCAGCAGGGTGTGAAAATGCAACATCCCCAATTCCTCACCCCAAGCCTGGCAGTACAGCAGAGACCCCCTTATCTGTAGGGATTGTTCCAAGACCCCCAGTAAATGACTGAAACCTCAGATAGTTGTTGCGGCTACTTTTTCTGCTCTTGAGCTCGGTAGCAAAGGAATAAAGAACTACTTGAAACACAGAGAGTTTAGAGAGAAGAGGAGAGATCAAAATCTAAAGGAGAAAATGGCCTCCTCAGCTAACTTCCTCCCATATTTATTTCCAAGGACACGTGCAAAGGGTCAGGGCTGTTTGCTAATTTCTTTAACGACTTCCATACAAGTCAGCTGTTTTCATCTGACCTTTGCACTCAGCAAACAAGCAACTTTTAGCAGGTGTTTTCGCCTGACCCTTCATTCACCCTGCTCACGTTCTTTCCATCCATCCATCCTTTCTTCTAGGCCCAGCCCCTACAGATAGTACCAGCCCCATATGGACTGTTTTTTACTATACAGTACGTCCTCATTTAATGAGTTCTTGGAAACTG
>CAUYSK010004035.1:0-60647 GCA_963575035.1 Avahi laniger | reverse complement strand
TGTCTCAGCCTCCCAAGTAGCTGGGACTACAGGCATGTGCCACCATGCCCGGCTAATTTTTCTATATATATTTTTAGCTGTCCAATTAATTTCTTTCTATTTTTGGTAGAGATGGGGTCTCGCTCTTGCTCAGGCTGGTCTCGAACTCCTGAGCTCAGCCACCGCGCCTGGCCTATTTTTTGTCTTTTTTATACAAGCTGTTTTAACTGGGATGAGATGATGTCTCACTGTGGTTTTGATTTGCATTTCCCTGATGATTAGAGATGTTGAGCATTTTTTTTAAATATACCAGTTGGCCATTTGTATGTCTTCTTTTGGAAAATGTCTATTCAGATTATTTTCCCATTTTTCAGATTATTTGTTTTTTACTGTTGTTTGAGTTTTTATGTATTCTTGTTATTAATATATTGTCAGATGCATAGTTTGCAAATGTTTATTTATCATTCTGTAGGTTGTCTCTTCAGTCTGTTGATTGTTTGCTGTGCAGAAGCTTTTTAGTTTGATGTAATGCCATTTATCTATTTTTGCTTTTGTCCCCTGTGCTTTGAGGTCTTACTCAAAAAATCTTTTCTCTTATTCCTGTGTACAGATTTCATTGAATTTTTATATTTAGAAAAAAACAAACTTGCACTTTAAAGGGAAAAACATAAGATATGAGTTTTACAATAATTTAAAATAACTATTAAAACAAAGATTACTATCACTAGTTATATTGGATGAAATACTTTCAATTTCTGAAAATCACAATTCCGCTTAGTTCATTAAATATGTCTGGAATACTTTTAATTTGGTGTATTATTTTAAGCTCCTAAACTAATGAAATTCTCAGAAGAGATTAAGAACCTCTAAATTTTTGAGGTCAGTGTAATGAGTAACTCCTAAGACTTAAGTAAGAATGCAACTCTGATGCCTTTTTATTCTTTCACATGAGGTACTTAGATATTCAATTTTTACATGGAGAAGTTTGTGTAAAACCTAGCCAACACATTTATTTTTTTCAAAATTAAAATATGGGAAATATATAAGATCCCCTTAATGTACAGTAAAGGTTAATATTGTATTATGTATTTATCAACCAAAGAAACTCAGAGTTTTGAGTGATTTAGTTATTATCTTACTTTTAAAAATAACATCTCCTGCAATATTATGTCATCTAAAACTGAATTTTATTTTTTAAACAGAGAATGCTTTGAGAAATATTGATGGTTGAATATCAAGAACAGATGGTAAAATTATGTGGATCTAGTCCAGATGTGAAATTTGCATTATTTTGTAGGTAGATACAGCTCCAAAATACCTTCAGTTACAAGGGAGAATAATTATGATTCCATCTCCTTTGTGACGTGCCAAGATGAATATGTTTCCCAATCAGTCATGGTGCATGTGTCCAGGTGTGCTGCAACACGCAACTTTCTGGCAGCTGGTGAAATGAATCATCAGCTGAAGATACAATACCTTTTACTATCCTCCTCCACCCAGGCAATAAATTTTTCCTAAAATTGTGACCTAATGAAAAAGGTGTTAACTAATTTAGATCAGTGAAAATAATACTGTGATTAAAAATATATAGAGTGCAGAGTAAGTTTTCATGATCTCAATTGACTACCCTTCACATGTAATTTCATTTCAAGGAGTCTTTAAAATTACCTTACATTACTCTATGAAATAATTTCTTAGCTGCTATTATAAGCATGCCATATAGAACAGTTCCTTCAGTGTTGTAACAAAGGAGAGAGAAACTTAGACAAAATTCTTTTGTATGTGGTTACATTTATAATGTTAAGAAATTTTCCCATCATCTTTCTTACAGTGTTTTCTTCTCCAAGAGTAGCTTTGGACTCATGGAAGTAGCAATCTTTCAAATACAATAATTTCCATTGAACTTTTATAATAACAAAAGAATATTGCCTTTAATAATTACCTACAGCATAGTGACTGGTTCCACAAATGAATATATTAGGGTAAGAATAGTATTTTGAGGGACATGAATGCCCAAAGTTGAGACCATGAAGGTGACAAAATCCCAAAGAATACCTGAATTTTAAAATGCTATTGTACCTCCCAATGGCATGGGTAGTAATAATGATTGCTAATATATAAAACTTATTTTTAAAAAAATTAAAGTGCTTGTGCAAATATAATGAGTTTTGCTTTATGATATTACTTTTGTGGGGACTATGCAATCTGTCATTGTTCAAAAAGTTACACAGTGCAAAGAACATATCATTGAGATGTATAATGTTTGTAATCCTGCTCTTAGATTGATAAATCATGTCTTGTGTTGATGAAAGTTGAGAAATGAATTGCTTTGCTTTGACCTTGGGAGTCTGAGATTAGTCAGTTTGTCTATTAGACTTGTTCCAGTGTTCTTCTCACTTCATTTATTCCTTCTGTTTTGTAGACTTGGAAATGGTAGACTTAGAGGAAGTCAGTAAAGCTTGATATCATCAGTCATTTTGAGGAACAGGCTATCAACACACTCTGAATAATCAACTTTAATAGGAGGTTTAAATAATCAGAGTGTCATGTTTAATTAATACTTTTCCTGCTTCCAATTTATATTAATTGATGCCTCAAAGTCATCACACCTTGTACCAATGATAACTTAGAAGGAGAGAAAACTTGGTCTGGGAAAAATGCCCAAAGACCTTTAAGGCAGTGTGCTCTATCAGATTGGTCCACGAATGGTTCACAAACAAACACATTATTTGCACTCAGTTCAGATTTTGCAGTCTTAAATTCTTAGTATGTATGTTTTAATTTTATGGACTATTACTAATAATTTCTTATTATATAAAACCTGATGCTTATAGGACACATAAAATTGATTAAAAATACAGGTGAATGAAAAAAAAAAATCTTGCCCAAATGTGTTGTAGCAAACTTGTATGACTAAAGATTAAAAGTTAATTTGAAGTCTTTTATCTTAAATTTTTGATATTTTAAGAATGCAGCTTTCTGAGAAAAATCTTCCTATTCATATGCATTAGGTATTTCTAACTTAATAGTTGCTAGAAAATAGCATAGTATGTCTTGACTATATATGTATGCAAATTACAGCAATATTATATTTTGTAATTTTTTATTACAAGACAATGTCTACATTCTTAGAATAATTTCAAAGTTTCTAATAAAATGCTCACGTGATACATGTTTTTAAAATATGTAAACTAATTTTTATAGAAAGTTACTTCAGTATAAATAAATGTATATAGAAAAATCTGGATTGTTAAACAGATTTAATTTATAAAAGTTTTTGCCAAATGAATCTCTTGAAGAATGAGGTCTCTTAATAGAGTTAAATTATGAAATTGAATTCACATCCAAGTTTACAAAGATATTCCCTTTGGCAAAATGAGGCATCTGTTTATTAATAACAATAAAGCATCATTAGAATTATCTTAAAATGTGACACTGCTTTTCTTCGATTGTTGAAATAATTAGCACCTAAATTAGAACCATTCTATTTTGTGCTTTTCTTCTGGAAATACATGTAAAGCTTGGTAAATCCATTTTTAAATGTTTCACAATAGGAGTAGAATTAAACTGGTTGAGCCACTGAGGCAGACAAAAAGGTCAGTATTTGATTTTATGTTAATAAAACAAGGTCACCAAATTGCTCTTCCTTACTTTTGTTCAGTCTAAAAACTTCTCACTAATGGAACATGTGGTTGATGTACCTTGGGATCAAAATTCTTGCATTTCTCAGCTTCACATATGCATAAAAAATACATTTGGCTCAAAGACAGTTTGTTCATGTAAGGCTGAAGTGTCAAATAAGTGGTGCAGAAATTATAGGATTATATTATAATATTTTATCATGAGGTAATCAAAGAAGACAGATATTAATCCTTCAAGTGCTTTGTGGAAGCCAGTTAGTCTTTTTTTTTTTTTTTTTTAATTTTAAGGATTCTAACCCCATTATGAGACAACATTTGAAGGGCAATGCTTTTGAATATTTTACTTCCTTCCAATATTAGTTGTTTCTAAATTCTAATTTTAGTCTCAGAGGTTTATATTTTGAGTCTAGAATAATAATAAACTCATGTCTTTGGGTTGATTTAATTTTACCCTATGTTTCTATTCCCTTTGACTAGCTGCCCAAAAGAGATCGCAAGTGGTATGATGAGTAGAGTGATAGAATCACAGAATTTCAAAATTAGAGGGTACTCTGAAGACCATCTAATTTAGTTTTTAAACCAGATGTACAAATCTCCTTTATAATATCTTTAAGCAGTAATAATTTATATAAGATGAGAGGAGGCACTGCCTATAACTTCATTGAACGGGGCTGCCAGTCTTTTTCATCTGCTTATGCTGATTAGCAACCTGCTAATTGCTATGACCATTTCAAGCTTAGATAAATTGTTGTTTGGGTGGCATAAGAAGTGTGGGTCAAATGTCTCAGAGTGTAATAGGTACAACCCAAATGAAGAGTTAAATAACACACAGCAGAGATTCTAGTTAAAAGTTAGAACCCTTCTTCTCTGAAAAGAAATACCTTCCATAAACAGAAGTATTCAGTCAACCTCAATTAAGTATTAAGATTGTCTCCTGCTTTTGAAGTCACACTTTTGTAGCTGCCCTCATCCATATTTTTACTTATGCACATAAGTTACCTTCATTCTCTCATCTATATCTGGATATGAAAGTTAGATGATTATGCCCAAAATGTAGCTCAGAAGTAAGTTTTACATTCTGGGTCATACTTGGTAAAAACTTTTTTAGACGACTAACGTCTTGTCCGTGGATTGCTGCTGCTTGGGCAATTATGCAGATTCAATGTTGTTTGAGATTCTCACTGAAAGAGAGTAATGGCACATGTTGTTCATTATGGGCAGAAACAAGATGCATCCACGTTGTTATATTTACGCATACCATGCACTGAAATCATTTTGATAATTTTGTTCTAGTGACAGTCAAACATTGACTCAGTTTATCAATCTGCTCAGGACAAGGAGCAACTTTTGAATTTGTATAGGCACAAGCTAAAACTGTATTACCAACATAAAACATCTAAAATGAACCAAATGAAGTTGAGACTTCCTAGTGAAGAAAAGATTTCCTTCACTTTTATGAACTATAAAAACATCTACTTACTGAGTCTTTGAAAATAGCACTGGTTCAGGAAATCGAAATTCTAATCCCATCTCTTTTTAACTAGCTGTTTGACCTTGGACAGACCTCTAAATTGCTTCTGAATCTTTGTTTACCACTTTTAAATGGAGGATAATAATCCC
This sequence comes from Avahi laniger, assembly GCA_963575035.1. Classification (NCBI taxonomy): domain Eukaryota; kingdom Metazoa; phylum Chordata; class Mammalia; order Primates; family Indriidae; genus Avahi; species Avahi laniger. The sequence continues at coordinate 55,407 of CAUYSK010004035.1, read as the reverse complement.
CATATTATAGTTCTCAGGGGGTTGTGAGGATAAAATATGTGAAATTCGAAAATGTTAATGAGTTTGACAAGTAATATACAAATACTGTCTGCAACCAAAACCTATATTCTTCAAAGATTAGAATATTTTATAATCTTTGAAAAAAATTAGAGATTAGCATAATTGTTTTATGAAGGGGGGGTGCCTTTTCTACACACATGACCTATTAATCATCTTGAAAAGTTGTTCTGCATCATCAGCAAAGTGCCCAATTATTTGTGGTTAAAAAATTCAGAAGTTGATGAGAATTGCTGTTTATTTTATAGTCTGCTAACCTCCCTTAGGTGACAATATGCTCACACATCATAATCAGAGTTTGTTAGCAGAATTTTTTTCCTCCTGAACCAAATATTGTATACCCACAACCATACTGTCATTGCCACACTGTTGGCTGATTGGGCTGATATCGTGGATGGGCAGTTTTTACTTTTACTGCAGTCACGTACTTTTATGTTCATTATCTTACCAAGAAACTCCTTCATGAAATCTGACAAACAAGGTCTTGATCTGAGTGTCTGGTGTTATGTATTTTAACATTTTATTTTTACTTTTTCCAGAAAAGAAACTTTTGAGTTGGTACAAAACAGGAGAATACAAGCAAAAGTTTACCCCCAGATGGTTTTAATGAATTTTTTGCCTAAAATATAAGGCCTTTATTAAAAATATAAACGGTATTTGTTATCTGACGAGTAGATGAATTACAGGGTAGAAGTGGCACTTCAGATTATTTCTAATAATATAATGTATGTTATCTCCATTCTGCAGTGGAGAAAGCTGAAGCTCAGAGAAATGAAGTAATTTCTCCTGGCCATGTAGTTAGCTAATGAGAAGATTAGGAGTATAATCCATGTTTTCCTGTTCCGCAGTTTATATACTTTCCAACATGACAATTGGTCTTTGAAAATTAAAACAGAAGTCCTTCATGAGGATACAAGCTGGTTTAATGGCCAGGAAGGGTAGGACCTAGAAAAGAAGAATAAGCAAGTAAAGATGTTTCAGACCGGAATACACAAAGTCTTGTTGGTTTTGGGGGAAAATGTGTAGAGTGCTTTGGCTAAAGCAAAGGATGTGAGGGGGAGTCAAATTCAAGGTGGTAGCAGGATGTGCATGATGGAGTATGGTGAGCCTTAGCCTCCATTGCAAGAATTGTAGATCTGATTCAGTAGCCAGTGGGACAGGGGACGTGTTGTAAGTTTTTGGTGTGTGGGAAGCAGCGCTGGGGGAAGATTAACTTGATGTCAGACATTGAGATATTCAGGTTGAAAAAATGGGGTAGACCGTTGCCTAAATTTGCTCCTAGTTCTAAAATATTATGGCTCTCGTTTTAGATTAGTGAATGTATAGGAACCAACATGGGGAAGCATATGCTACACTTCAGGCCGATGTTATTAGGGGGAAAGGAAAAAGTTGTCACGTACTAATAAGATAAAGGAAATCCTTAGTTAGAGTTTAAGGTCAAATAGAAATCCTGGGTCACAGTTTGGAAATATTTTGAATCATTTATATTCTAGGTGAAAGGTGGGTGTAAGGAGGAGAGGGAAATAGCAACGCCAGTACAAGATAAGCGTCGGATCGGGGGGACAAGTGACACTTGTGAGCACAGTGATATTCACACTGGTGTTGTGGAAATAGCTCTGAACTAGGGATCAAGTGGCTAAGGCTGTTTTGTATAATGCTGGTATAATGGCTTTTGTTTTGGAAATAGTTAATTTTGTGCCCTTAGCTACATTTTTTATCCTCTCTGAGTCTAGTTTATCAGCTACAGAAAAGAAATGGTAGAGTAGCAAATTCTGAGTTTCCCTTCAACTCTAGCATGTTCTATGATTCTTGCAGATGACACACAATACCTAGCTTGACAAGGAGAGGGTATCACCATGCGAGCATGGCCTAAGGGCAGAAATGTAAACAGAACAACTCTCAGGGATGGTTAAGAGACAGTGTCAAGGACACGAATAAAAAGAAAGGGATTCCAAGGCCAGTTTCCAGATCCTATGATGATTATGAGATTAGGCAGAACCAAAGTTTCCTGAGTTATCTCAGAAAATGGTAAGAAGTTTGAATGGGTGAACAGAGGAAATGACTCCAAATTGGCACCCTCCAAGGTGGGAACTTAGTTATTATGGGAACTTAGTTACTAGATCTGAAGATCTAGGGTCAGACCCAGGCTCTGGAGTCTAATTTAGTGGGGTCATCTTACATACAGGGCCTTGTGATATATGGAGTATACCAGGAGGAATGGAGATATTAATAATGCTTGTTAAGGGGCTTATTGATGTTGTATGATGATGAATCCCTGATTCTATTTACTATTTTTATCATACCTGCCCATAGAAGGTATAAAATGGTCTGTAAACCTCTGTGTTCCAGGAGATTTCTATTAGTATTTAACTATGTGATTCATTGTTTTTCTCTAGAGCATAGACAATACTCGGGAGGCTGAGGCAGGAGGATCACTTGAGCGTAGAAGCTCGAGGCTGCATTGAGCTGTGATCGAGCCACTGCACTCCAGCCTGAGCAACAGAGTGACAGCCTTTCTCTAAAAATATAAAAATAAATTTGAAAAAAGGATAGACATATAGAGAATTGCCTATAATTGCCCATAGATGCAATTACACGAGAGGGATGCTTGCTGTCTTCAAGTATTAGATGTTCCAAATGATCCAATTAGGGCTGCATTTATTTATTTATAATATTATGCTGCCTACCTAAAGCAAAAGAGGGAGAGATCTTTGTAATAACTTTCAAAAGTGCATCATTTCTTTCCCTAACTGTAAGTGGATATTCTAATGCTCACCTTGCAGAGTTTTTATGAGAATTAGAAATAATATGCCGATGTGTTTGACAATACCTTGCTCATACCAGATACTTATGTACTGCAAGGCCATTTGCTTTTTACTGTTATTAAACATCATTTCATTAGCTCATTTGTAGCTCATAGGGATTATCAGATCAGGATTTGTGAAGACAGGAAAGCTGTTCTTTTTCTTCTGCACTGCTTAAGTGTTGGGTTTCATACCCTTTGTCATAAGATAAAGACACCCTTTTTTGTAACACCTTGCCATGGGAAGCAGCAATAATCTCAGTCTCAGAGTTAGGCATTTCTAAACTCCAAAGTTGGGGGTTGCTTTACAAGAACATGCAATATTTATATAATTGATTTTCTAAGGAGGCAGCCTCACAGTTTTTTAAATCAGATAGATGATTTTCCTGGATAACTATTTACTGGTGTGCTATATTTTCTTTCTTTCCTTTTCTTATATTCTCTTTCTTAAAATTATAGAAGTGGAACAGATAGATCTATGACAGGAGCTTAACAGTAATCAGTACTGATGCATATTAGTTGAGAATGCAGTAATCAAAGAATATTGAATACAAAGGCCACTGTTTTATATATTAAGCTGTATAATACTACATGGAAAATAGTTTATGAAATAAAGTTTATGGCATAGCACTTAAGTAGGCCATAATATGTAAAAACTGAAGCCTATAATATATAGTCATATAACATGAAGTGAAAGATTAAAGATTAGAATGCATGATTTTATGAGCAAAGTCTTTTCTAGGGCCAGCTCAACTACCCCTCACACACTGTTCTTCACAGGTATCCGAAGTCCCATCTTCTCCAAAGCATATCTCCTGATGGATTTTCACGATGCTATTTCTCCTTCCTCCTTGACATTCTCCTGTCATGGTCAGTCTCTCAGGGAGAGATAGGAAAGGATGTAGTAATGTCTCTAAATTTCAAAATTATTTCCATTTTCATATTACCTTTGTGCACAAATAGTTCTCTGCCTACTTACCTTCTTCCATTCACTCATTGACTCAGCTTGATTTATTAGATTCACTCATTGTCACAATTAAAACCACAGTAAAGTTGACCTTCATAGAATAAATCATAAAAGCCTGGTATGTTAGAATTAGAAGGGACATAACCATTGGATTTCCAACCCTTTCATTTTAAAGATAAAGAAACAGAAACCATAGAGATGGATTAATTTGCCTATATTTACAAGTTAAAATCCTGATCCCTTTCTAGTACTCTTTGCAAACACTTAGTGTTGTTGAATACAAATCTGAGATGGCAAGAGTTTAGCCTTGCAGTTAGCTGGGGGAAAATGTAATCATTAGAAGTGACCTATATGTCATTTGAGAATAGAACAAAACTGCTTTTAAAAATATGTAAGAGCATTAACATTTGCCTGCGTTCCACTTTCTAAAGCTGTTATTCAAACAGATAATGAAGGCGGGTGCTAGGCTAGTTGAAGTAAGTAATCTATTTCAGGTCGTTTAGTGAAGGTCATTTGGTTGCAATATTAAAACAGAAACTTTTTGATTAGGAAATACTGAAATGTTAGCATATTATAAGGAATTAGCTGCTTCTATTGTCTTTAACATCTTTACAGATACACTGGTTCTTAAAACACGTTCGATATCTCATTGGGGGGCAATATTTAATTTTTCTGTTATTGATATCGTCAAACAATACAAATCTCACTTTTTATATTCTGACCAGGGGCAAGAAAAAGAGAAATGGATATAGAAAACAAGATTAATTTTCGTTTTCAGCCAGAAAATGACAAAAGAAATGAGTGAGATAGGTAGCAGGTAGAAGTTGTGATTTTAAGATACTCTTCTGTAACTGCTCAGGGTCTTGTGGAGGAAAAGGTTAAATGCGTTTTAAATGTTTGTAAGCATTTAGCTGTTTGATCCTCATAATGCAGTGTCCTCTGGCCAAGGAGAGGTGCTCAAGTGGCAAATGTTGGGAGAAAGCAGCTACAAATTGAACTCGGCGGTGTCTTTATCTGAGCCGTGGAGCTGTTTGTCTTTATGCCAAGTCACAACCTGAACTCTGAACTGCAGCGAGGGAGAAGGCTTCATTTGGATACGTAGGTGCTTTTCAGACCACGGAGTTTATGATTGGAGCCTGTGACTAGGCAGAGCAGGTATTTCCTGTTCTTGAGTCTGAAGGATGGTGTTAATACTGCTGCTGTTATTGCCATTTCTATAGCAGCAGCTGGGTGGAATTCCCTTACCTCCTAACCCCACCTCCTCTACGGTGCCTCTGATCCCGGGGCACTTAGAAGAACAGGAGATGCTGATTATCTTGTTCCCATATTTCTCCTAACAGACACCTCTTGTTTGTTCTATTTTTAAATGGCTGGGACACGAATTACCTAGTAGTTGTGGTCCATGTAGTAGAGCGACAGGAAGGAAAATTTGTATGTATTCTATACCCTGTTAGAAGAAATCAAAGTAAAACTTTATGATTGTCATAGGATTTTCAATAACAATATGTAATTCCCCCCCCTTTCTTTTAATAATAGATGTCAAATTTTAAAATGCCAAAAAATTATGAAGAAGAGATTTAAAATCACCTATAGTCTCTTAATCACATCAAAGTACTTGCTGTTATTATTTTGATATTTGTTTTCTCCCTCTGCGTATGTGCCTACATGTATTGCATTATATTGCTTGAGATAAATGTACATATGTACTTTTCTTCGCAAATTTGGCATTATATTATACATTTACTTGTTGGTTTGTTTATTGTCTGTTTCCCCCACGAGGGCCAGGGCCTTGTCTTTGTCCATACTGCTGGGGATACAGCAGTATGCAAGGTGCCTCAAAGTGTGCCCTGACATCTAGATTTTCTACATCTCAAGCTGAACTCTAGCTCTTTCTACTTATGTAACTATAGATCTATCCAACTTTTTTTATTTCATGTCATTTTATTAGATTTTCCTGTATCACTAAAATCTTAGTAAATGACATTTTTAATGGTGGCCTAATATTTCTTAGGGGAATCTACAATTATTTACTCATTTTCTTGTTAGGCATTGAAATCATTTCTAATTTTTCTTAACGTAATAATGCTGGATTATACATTTCATATATAAATCTTTACATATCCAATTATCCTCTTAGGATAGATTGCTAGAAGAGAATTACTGCATCAAAGGCATTGAACATTTAAAAGGCTTCCTTTTCTATTACCCGTGTTGCTTCCTAAAGTGGGCATATCAATTGCCTTTCCCAATAACAATAGTTAAGAATACTTACATTTAGTAAGCATTTAGCATTAGTATCATTATTTACAAAAATTTTTGCTAATTGAAAAGCAAAAATTATACTCCATGGTTTTAAATTGCATTCATTTGATCACTGGTGAGGATTAATACTTCCCCTATGTTTAGTAACTACATGTGGTCACCATTCTGGAGCATAAATATTAGTGATTAATCAGAATTTTTTGTATTTTATGGATATTAATTCTTATCTATTATAATGTTTGCAAAAAGTTTGTCCCAGTTTTCAGATCGATTTTCTTTATGACTTCAGCTCAATTTTCAGATCAATTTTCTTTATGACTTCAGTTTATAGAACTTTAAATTTGTAGTTAGAGTCACTGTTTTTTATTTCTGTATATTACGTTTTTTTATCTCTAGATCGTTTAAGTCTCACTTATGTTTTCTGTTTGTATTTCCCGGTTTCTTTTTTACATTCAACTCTTTACCTTATCTGGAATGGATTTTTTTTTTTTTTTAGCATTATTTAATGTAAGGTCTTGATTTTTCCTTAAGTTTCTCAATATTCCAGTATTATCAGTCATCCTATGCTTTAGTTTATTATACTTACATTATAAATTATGATACTTGTCATGGTATATATTAAGTATTTATGTTATATACTAAGTCATTTTTCAAGGTAGTCTATTCCACTTACCTTTCTGTCAATATACCAGCCATTACTATATGATCTTATTATTGAAAGTTTATATACTTGTTTTCTTAACCAGAGGGAAAGGTAGCCTCAATTATTATTCTTTTTCTCTGAATAGATCAACATTGAGTATAACATATTTGCATGGAGGCAGTTTCTACTCTTAGTTTTTTATGCATACAAAGAGAATCTGTATAGTGCTTTAAAATTTAAAGCTTATGGTTTTTCAGATTATCTTGGCAGTGTTATGTTTCATAACAAAATCTGCACTATATAAAGATATGTTCTATGTGTGTGGCTGAGTCTTTTATAGTCCAGAAATTTATTTTATTTTATTTTATTTTTTGAGACAGAGTCTCACTTTGTTGCCCTGGCTAGAATGAGTGCCGTGGCATCAGCCTAGCTCACAGCAACCTCAGACTCCTGGGCTCAAGTGATCCTCCTGCCTCAGCCTCCTGAGTAGCTGGGACTACAGGCATGCGCCACCATGCCCGGCTAATTTTTTCTATATATTTTTAGTTGGCCAATTAATTTCTTTCTATTTTTAGTAGAGACGGGGTCTCGCTCTTGCTCAGGCTGGTCTCGAACTCCGGAGCTCAAACAATCCGCCCGCCTCGGCCTCCCAGAGGGCTAGGATTACAGGCGTGAGCCACCGCGCCCTGTCTAAAATCTTAAAGATTTTTATAAGATAATTGCTAAGAAGTTTATTAAGACTTGAGACTGACTTGAATATTTAAAATTAGCTTTTTTTTCCATTTGAATGTCTATTTTTCCTTACGTCTTAAAAAAAGAAAGACTTTGTTCTTAATAATGATAAATAACCAAATCCTAAAAACTGTAGAAGATGGATAATTGCTTAACTTGCAGGCAAAAATTAATTTCTTCATCTCAGATATAACAAGATGGATTTCAGTATTGATACTAGAACATCTTATGCAATCCCTAATAACATCATCGGGACGGGAAAGGGAGTAACACATCTCACAGTCTTCAACTCCCAGTGACAATGTTGAGCATTTGTCATTAACAGAGGAAATTAAGTAAGGTCCCTCTACTTAGAGGGACCAGGATTTACAGACAGCAGCACACGTGTGCACGTGCACACACACACACACACACACACAGAGTCTTAATGGGGAAAATGGGAGGAGAGAAGCCAATGATTTGTTTGTCACTTGAAAACGAGCAAAGGGGAGGATTGGCATTGTTTAATTTGACTCAAGTAGCAGAAAGTCTGAATATCAGCGCAGCTCATTTGATTTTATTACCGAGTACGCTTGGAAATTATTAGAACTGTCCCTTTTTGCCAGTGCCTGCCGCCCTCCTTTTGGTCATTAGATTATTTGATTTGACACCCACCACACAAAAAGGTTGCTCCTTCTGCTCTGTCTATCCGGGCTGGTATGAGGAACAGAGGAAAAAAAATTGCACAGCTGGTAGTACAGTGAACCCAAAAATATACAGAAATGTACCAGAGGGAATAGTCATCAACACGAAGTGAACAAGCACCCAGACTATTGATTACATGCTGCTCGCAGAACACCAGGCGCTTCTGCCAACTCCTCTCCACTCATACGCTGAGCTACAGACAGCATGTTGTACCTTGCATCATCAGTTTTGATGAATAATGCACTGATAAGCACTGCAGCCAGTATTCCGGGGGAGCTGGGAAGCCAGATGTCATCTGGACCTCCAATAGTTTGAACCCTGGGTCTCTGACAAGCACTGATAAAAATACGACACAAGCGCTGCAGAGTGGGCAAGACCACTGTGAGATTCTGGTGAATTTTACGGCATTCTGGAAAATGAATGGGAATCAGCTCTGTCACGAGCAGAAGTGAAGAGACTGCGCTTAAATAGCGTTCGTTACTAAGTTACTGGGTAGTGATGGTGGCGAGGTGAACTTCAGTCTGAGACTTGTCGGGGAAGTTCACACAAACACACACAAAGAAAGGGCTTTTGAGGGAAAACCGTTTTTAAAGGGCTCAAATCCACATGGCTCCAAATGGGGATCGTGACAAACAGATGGAACGAGCTCCCTCCACGATGGAACGCAGAGGGCTGCTATGACAGATTTGAGTGTCGCCTTCGTGGAAGGGTGCACGAGATCCGACTGCCCCCGGGGCACTGCACGCTTGAAGCACTTCAGCAGGAGCGCCGCACAGATCATGTTTTAATTCCATCATTACAGGTAAATGTTCAAAAGGATCAATTAGACACAAGGTTTCCTCCACTCAGTAACTGCAGACCTACCCCACGTTGTTTTACGAGTGAAACCTGGAGTTCGAGCAACGATTGTCTTTGCTCTATTTAATTCTTCATCGAGACAACAGATTTTTCTGACCCTAAATTCAACAGTGGTCGCTGGCTCCATCCTCGATTGTAGTCGCCTTTCCTTCTGCCCTCCCTCCAAGCCCTCGTCCTCTGCATGCTTCCCCACTGCTGGGTCTCCCTATACCCCTGGGTCACAAGCTCTCATCTGGCGGGCTCACCTCTTGCACGGTATTCTCAGCCTCGCAAACCCAAGGTGTCAGCATCAAACAGTGTGATTTGGCAAATCAGGGACATGAGCTACACACCAGCTTGGAGAAATCAAGCCACTCCTTTGTAGCTGCTCTACTTGGGGGAAGATAAATCATGATATACAATCGTCCAACTTGGAGCTTGCCTTTTTTTCACACATCCTAACCCCCTGCATTTGACTGGATCATTTGGGCAGACTAAGACCCAAAGAGAATCCTGTGTCGCCATTCCCTGGAATACACACACAAAAAAACACTCCAGCTTTGAGTGGCATTCATAAACATCCTTATCAAAACAGTCACTTCAATTTCAGTCCTAATAACATCATAATAGGCAAGATTCAGATGCTGTCAAAATAGTTTCAAAATCCCTAAAATAGCCCATGAAGTAAAATATAAACCAATTTTGTGTATACAAGTGAACACGCACGTATAAAGTATCATTTTGTAATAGAGTTTCCTTCAACATAGCGAGATGCTCGCCCTACCGAAAGCTCACACTCCCACCTTATCTCACCCCTGGTCTGTGCACTCTGAGTGGAGACAGACTCACCTGTGCTGCTTTTTGTTTGCTTGGTCTTGTTTTTTGACGTTATTATAAAATTTTAGGCACAAGAGAGTACAAAAATATAAACCAAGCATCCATATAACCTTAACTAAGTTTTGACAAATGTTCATTTTGGCATATTTGCTTCACCTTTGGGGCGAGGTTAAAATTGGAAAATAAATTACAGATATTATATTTCACCCAAATAGTGTCAGTCAGTACCTCTTTCAAAGAAGACATTTTCTTTCACAGCCCAGTATTGTTCTCCCACATAATATAATTTCTAACTTCTTAACCACATCTAATAGCCAATCCATATACAAATGTTCTGCAGTATTCCTTAAAATATATTTTATAGCTGGCTAATTCAAACCCGAATCCAATTAAGTAGCATGCATTGTATTTTCTTTCCCCTGCACTATTTAAATGGGAATTAGTTCTCCCTCTCTTCCTCTCACACGAGCACACCAGTGCATTTATGTAAACGTCATTAAGGTAAAATGTGTAATATGTGTTTTGTCTCGATAGTATAAAAGAACATGGTAGATGTCTTAAAACGTAGTATAAAAATGATTAAAACAATAAATATATTTTTGGTGGTTTAAAAACCATGTCCACAAATTCTTTATACTCCTCCTTTCAGGTAATAGAGCTTTATTTCCCTCCCTTTGAAATGCGGGCTGAACTTGGTGACATGTTTCTAATGAATGGATTATGGCAAATGGGACGCGATGTACTTTTGACAGACTGCATCTTCCATCTTGGATGTGATCTCTCTCCCCTACTCTCTCTGTTGTTCTTGCTTTCAGTCTTGCCCTCATTCTGTCTCCTCCCTTTCTCAGAAACCATGCCCTTTGATTCATACAAATTGCCATTATCTGTGCCTCGACTGCAGACTTAGATTGACCTAAAGCCAAAAAACCGTTCTGGCCAATGGAAAGAGAGCGTTAAGAACCCTTGGTGTCAAAATTTTGCAGCTCAGCTACTGCCGTTGCTGTGCCATAATATCATGGTTCTAGTTGAAAAAACAAGTAACAGCCCCTGACAACCAGGACCTGGTCTAAACTTACAGTCAGGCCTCGCTGTTGTTTGAAGCTGGCCTGGCCCTTACAGCTAAGCCATGCATATTCTTCCTTTGGACATAAATAATCTCACAGAACACCAACATCAGACAAGATCATTCAGACAAAACAAGACCACTTCATAATTTCGTCTAAACACAGACATAAGCAAAATCCTTGTGCCGCCCACAAAATACCACACATCCCCTTCTGCTGGCCAGTATGAACGATGGCTGCTTCCTTACCATTACAGCTTTGTCCGGACTCTAGTCTGCCCTCACTATAGATGAGATTAATTGAGATACCCAATCATAGAATTACTCCTGGTCTTCAACAGTATTCAATCTGGAATAAAGCCCCACTTCCTTTGAAATTTCTCCAAATTATCTCACCAAAGCCTAAATCCTTTAATAAATTCTTTCTAACACCCTCTTATTGAGATGTTCCATGATTGCCCATGGTGTGAATTCTTCCTTACTGCAACAAATGGTAAACCCAAATTTTAATTACAACTGTGTTCCTGGCAAACTCTGGCTGCAGTGCATTGACATAGCAATAATCATTTATTTCTTCTCCAGGGAAGTCACAGACCTAGGTTAGAATTCTGACTCCATGACGTATTAGCTGTATGACTTTGGCTAAGTAACACATTTTCAACATCTCAATTTTCTCATGTGTCAAATATTCTACCTAACCTGGTAGTTATAAGAATTAAATGAGTTAATGCATATTAATACTGATTATACTGCCTTATATTAATATATAGAAGGTGCTCGATATTCAAGTTTTCTTCAATTTTCAGTGAGGGTAGAAAAATTATTTTTTATAAAAACTAGAAAATTATTTCAAGGTTTTTGCTTACATTTAAAATATCCCAGGGTATCTTATATTTGACACTCATCTAAATAAGTGAAACTAATCTTGCATATAAACACTTATTTATCTTCCCAGGATGAGAAATTATTTCTGCTTGGTGAATAAAATAGCAATACTGATCAATTTTTTTTTTAGGCTTTGACCTCTTCAAGGGATGATATATTGGTTAAAATTATTTTATGCTTACAAGCTTCTTGGGTTTGTTTGTAAGGCTGAGTTGTGACAATAGATTCATTAAGCAACTCTAACTCCACCAATGGTTGGATGTCATATCAGTTTTTCCTCTAGATAATCAACGTTCCCATTGTGGGCATCCAAATGCAACTGGTTTCTGTTCTGCTGAAGCAGCCACTCCAGGGAAGTGTATCTTGCCTCTAAGCAAGCATTGTATAAGACAGACTCCCTTCAGGTATATTTGCTTGCTGTATTGACCACAGTCTTGGGCTGCCAATAGCCTCACATGCTTCAAGATTCCACCTCATCTTTGTTCTGGAGACTGTCTGAGTTAGGATATTAAACCATGCTATCAAAGCTTACTCAATGGTCAAATCAGGATTTTTAACCTAATTTATAAGAAGAAAGTGAACTGCCAAGGAAAACTTTAATGTCAACAGGATAAATGAGCACATATTTTCACTGTAGACAAACTACGTAGGAAATCAAATTATGAAAGAGTGGGAATGGAATTAGAATAATATGGTTATGTGATTCAGATGTCAAATAGCATTGATTCTGATAGGGTGTCATAGTCACCTGTGCAAGAAAGGGACAGAATAGCTACTTACTGAAGAGCACACCTCCTTTGGGGAGGGCTTAGAGTGTCCTCATGAAAGTTGTCCTTCCAACTACTCTGTCTCTGTGTTTCCATGGCTACAAAGTCATTTCTTCTGTTTCCCGCTTTTCTTCTTTATGTAATAAGGAAATTTGGAAGCAAATGAATAGCCAAGAAATTTGGAAATATATCAACACCACACTATTTTATGTTTGTCTTATTGGACTGTCAGGCTAAACTGCAAACCTATTTGTCTAAGTAAGGCTGCTGTCTGAAAGGGATGGATATCTCTTTCATTATTCTTTGTAAGATGAATTCAATATGCTGCCAAAGGAATTGGCACTTAGGAAGGGTGGAGAATGACTCTAAGAAGCAGAGTTACCTGGACCTCAACCACCAAATCTGGGGAGGTTTGGAACAATTCTTGGGGGTGATGGTGACAGAGTAGGCAGAACATGCTGTCCCAAAGACAGGCTGAGAGGGAGGCATAGGGCAGCCGGCCACAAGACGATAGGGTTGATCTACATTTAGGAGGTCTATCCTATGCTCCATGTTGATCTTCTATTAGATTTTCTCTATGACTTCAATGAAGCCTCATAATAAACAGTATAGTCTGGGGATATGGGGAAGATGCCAGAAAAAAAGGCACATACCCAAAGCTATTAAATAATATAAAGGGCGAAATTAATCTTAATTGAAACAAGGACATAGTAACAGCGCCAAAGCCCAAAATACAAAACACCCCTGCCAAATACTGTGTCAAAATACAGAACATTGTATAAAGCAATGAATTAATTAAATCAAGAATGATCACATTCCCAAGTGCTAATCTAGTGGGTATTTGAATAGAGACATACAATCTAGGAGAACTAAGATAGATATAGATAGATATAGACACAAAGGGAGATCATACTCAAGGAGGAATTAGCTTACCCATTATTTTTATTGCCTACTTCCTAGATGCCTATCCACAGGAGAGTAAGAGGTGAAACGTGATGAGCCCATATCATGAATGCTAAAAATCATGAGAGACATGCCACTTGGAAAAGGATGTAATTGATTCAGTGAAAGGTTATTTGTGGAAGGAAATCTAGACCACAGTTATGAATTATCCCACCTCATGCCTCCCTGCCCTCCTCTGCCTTTGTCGAATCTGCTAATCTCTGTACTCTTGAGAGTATTTTGTAACAAATATTAGGCTCCACTCAAATATAAGCTAATTATCAGAAAAGATACAGTATGAAACATATGCAGAGAAACTGAAAAGAAGAAGAAGAAACAATGTAAGCGAAGGGCACACAAAGAATAATCAGAGGGGGTGGGGTGTAAAAAAATAATAAAAATTAAAATTAAAAAAAAGAATAATCATACACAGAAACCTAAATTAATCAAGGAAGTGGAAGAGCTAAAATATTGTAATCCAAAAAAATTAGAGATAATATTACATCTCTGTAAAAAAAGAACTCAAAAGCTATCAAGTAAACTTGGCTAGCAAAATAGTAAGAAAGAAATAGAAGTGAAAAATTTTAAAACATTACAGAAATGAAAGCCCTTTAAAAGCAACAAAAATAAACATAACTGGAAACAGTCTGGACCAGTGTGGACACATCTGAGGAAACAGCATCAGAGTGCACTGAAGATGCTATTCTGCAATCTTCCGGGAAGTATCAGGAAAGGGAGCTATGTGGATGGTGATTGTTTAATGCCCAATCTTTCAAACCATGAGTTTCTAAAAAATTCAGAGAGAAAAAAGCAAAGGAAATGACATTTCTAGGAGTGTTAGAGTGCTGAGTGTCAGGGCAGGTTAGAGACCAGCCCGGGTAACTTTTCGAAACATGGGCCAGTTACTGGGCCAGCCAGTGTGAGAGACTGCTCAACCTATTACAGAAACCATGAAGTTCTGGAAGCTAGCAGTGTTCTCTGGAAAATATGCTTTGGAATGAAGTTGCTTTTGGAGATAAGAATTTCTGGTAAGGGCCATTTAACAGAGAGCAGGAGGAGAAATGGTATTAACATATGTGTTGGATTCGGAAGCATTGTTAGAAAAATTGGTAGAAAGAAGAGTCCACCTTAGAGAGAGAGAGAGAGAGAGAGAGACAGAGAGAGAGACCAGTACTATCCCAGGGGACACGGCAGCCAAATTTAAAGTCATTCTACAATCAAAAACTAAGCCATCTTCTTAATTAGATTTGAATGGACTACAGCAATTACACTGTTTAGGATCAGGAACCTACGTTTATGTTAGATGAGTGATTTTAAATCACTCACTGGAATTGAAAAAATTGGGCTGAATTGAAAAAAGGGCTGAAAAAATTCACAAAGAGATAGATTCAATAGCAGTTACCTGCCTAGGCACAGGGTATCCATGAAGTGGCTAGATTGAGGATAAACTCCAGGCTCTTTAGAGGTACTCGCCAGTGCTGCAGAAATATTATCCAGATGTTCCTCCTGAAGAGCCAGGCAAGAGGCAAATGTTTCACCATAACCTGCCCTGTTCTCTTCACTCAGATCAAGAGAGCTATAGTGCCTGAATAGAAGAGAAACAGAAGGAGAATCAGAGAAGCATGGGGAAATTTTTCTTCCTGAGTGAATGCGGGCTATACTCAGGACAAGCAATATAAAAAGAGCAACAAGACCCCTTGGAGTGCAAATGTCCTGGACATCTCGTTAAAATGCAAATTTTGATTCAGAAAATCTAGGTGGGGCCTGAGATTCTGCTTTTCAAACAAACTCCCAGGTGATGCTGGCCCTGTTGTTCTGTGGACCTCATTCAAACAAGGCTTTGGAGCACTACCTAAAACTTTTGCTCTGAGAGTACCAATTTACAAAACCATCTTAAAATCAGTACACTGTGCCATGTGATCAAAATTCATTTCATTATTTGCTAAGGGAAGGAGTTCAGAAAATTTGAGGACTGTGTTATCAAACTCCTAAACCAAAAGAGAAAAAAGAAATGGCAGTTGTCATCTAGCCTAAAATATATCAATCAGAAAGTCCATCCTCAAATAATCTCAAGGGGCCCTGCTTTCTTCCATTGGAGTATCAGAAATGCTAATTAATTTGAATAATACAAATATATTTGTCAAGTCTCCAGAGAAGCATAAACAATGGCTAAATGACTATTCTTGGGGTTTTTTTATTTACCCAATATTTATTGAATGAATAAACTATAACCCACTACATCTTAGGCCCTCTGCTAGGTGGTAGAGATGCCAATGAGATCAAGACAGACGTATTACTTTATACAGAAGCCTTAGACAGACTGAGGAAAAACAGCAGCAATTTCTCCCTGGAGCCAAAGACAATTTTCCCTGGAGTCAGAGGTATGAAGAAGTCTGGATGTGAAAGTGGATGAACGAGAGCTGCCCCTGGCAGTAGCCTGGGAGAGAAAGAAGGACCACACCTGAAGTTTACTTGAGATTGAGTCTGGGCTTAGGAACCAGGGGTCAATTCATCCCCATATCTTACACTCATGTCTTTATACCTTTCTATCCAAACCTTAGATAAAGCCTCATTAAATTTACAGCACGATGTTGTAAATGCTGCATCGTGGGGAATTGGGGCCGGACCTGTGCAAAAATGATACTGACAAACAACGCTCCTCCCCTGCGAACGGGATGGTAGGTGTAGCTGCAATCGGTTGTCAGTCATTAGTCGGCCACTGTCCCACGAGGGACAGCCAAGAATGAGGAAACATCGTGGCAGCAAATGAGGAGGCTGGTGCAGAAGAATGAGACGTGCGCTGGCGCACATGTAAAGCAGCGTCCCAGGAAGCTCCCTCGCGTGCCAAAATGCTCTCTTCTAGGTGACCACGTAACGCTTCACTCCGTGTGCACCAGTATTCTAGCGTGACTCTCACAGTGACCTGGTTTCCCTTATTTCCAAGTTCTTTGATGCGCTTCCTTCTTCATTCGTGTATTCAGCACATTAAGTCCATATAATTAAATATTATCTTTTTGGAGTTCTTCTGCAATTAAAGCATGGTGATCAAGAAATAGAGAATTTATAAAAATATTAAATGTTCGTTTCTCCTTATTCCTCTGTCCCTCGTCCCTCCTAACTTTCTCTGTCCCATTTCCCCACACAGTCACAACTTCATCTGCAGTGCAGGATTAGAGCACTATTTCATCCTCGGGGACAGTCCTTCTCTGCCATATGCACCGCAGCAGCGATAATTCCAGCAGGACTTGTTCAAAACAACAGTATGTCATTGCGAGACAGGAGTTTCTCAAAAGGCTCTTTCAGGGTACAAAAGGCTCCTCCCCTGTTCTCTCTTCCCGTTTTTCTTATACAGTCAGCCCTCAGTATCCGCAGTTTACGAATACTCAGATTCCACCAATTGGGGGTCAAAAAATATTCAGAAAAAAACAATAATAAAACAATAAAAGTAATACAAATAAAAATACAATGTAACAACTATTTACGTGGCATTTACACTGTATTAGGTATTATAAGAAATCTAGAGATGATTTAAGCCCGTAAGGAGGATATGTGTCAGAGATATGTAAATACTACACCATTTTATATCAGGGACTGGAGCGTCCTTGGGTTTTGGTATTGGTGGGGTTCCTGGAAAAAATTTCCCACAAATATTATACTTAGGGATAACTGTAGTCACATTTGCTGATATACTGTGTGTCTCAAAAGGTCCCACTTATTCTAGAAGTAAAATTTTAAAGTGTAAAATAATTTTGAAAACTGAATTTGAGCCCATGGATAACTGAAACAGACCACAATGACACTAACTTTTGTTGTCCAAAAGTTTAGGAAAATCAGAGGAATTTAGTTTGAGTGTAATATAGATTGGTTAGTAGTTTTGTTAATTTTGAAATAATGGATTCTCTTAAATAATAAGCTCCCCCAGTGAATTTGAAACATGTATGAACATACCTTGAAATAATGTGACTATTGTGTAAAAGAAGGACATCAAGTGCAATCACAATTATCAATTTACAGGGTGCAGATTTAACAGCCAATTTACTTTGTGGAGGTCGCATAGATGCGCATTGATGGAAGATATTATTAATACAACTGGTTAGCAAAAACAATATATATTGGGAATCATGTATTGTCAGGCACTCTGTAATAACTGACAGATGCTATGCTGTACTCCTGAAATATGGAAATGTGACTTTCCCTTACCACCAGTGCATATATCATATGTAATACATAAATATATATGATGAAAGATATATATATCCTTTGGTGCAGATATGTATATATCTTTTGGCACATATATACATTCATTTCTGTTGGATTGGTATTGCTAAGTCATAGAGGAATGTGTATGTCCAGTTTTAGTAAATAAAAATGATTTTCCAAAGAAATTGTCCCAATTTACAATTCCATCAATTGTGTGTGAAAATTCCAGTTGCTCCACAGTTTAATCAACACTGGGTTTTCCAGTCTTTTAATTTTAGTCTTTCTGATGAGTGTGTAGTGTTATTTCACAGTTTTTCTTTTTTTCTTTGAGACAGAGTCTCACTCTGTTACCTAGGCTAGAGTGCTGTGGTGTCAGCCTAGCTCACAGCAACCTCAAACTCCTGGGCTCAAGCGATCTTCCTGCCTCAGCCTGCCCAGTAGCTGGGACTACAGGTGCACACCACCATGCCTGGCTAATTTTTTCTATTTTTAGTTGTCCAGGTAATTTTTTCTATTTTTAGTAGAGGCAGGTTCTCACTTTTGCTCAGTCTGGTCTCTAACTCCTGAGCTCCAGCAGTCCTCCCTCCTCAGCCTCACAGAGTGCTAGGATTACAGGCATGAGCCACCACACTTGGCCTATTTCATAGTTTTTAATTTTCCTTTCTTTAATGATTAATGATGTTGAGCACTTTCTCATATATTTATTGTCAAAATGGATTCTTTTCCCCATTTTTCTATTTTGGTTGTCTATCTTTTTTTCTTAGTAATTTGTAGACATTGTTTACATATTCCAGATACAAGCAGTTTTTTGGTTTTATATACATATATATAGCAAATATCTTCTTTATGGGTTAACATTATATTGTGTTCATAATGTGTTTTGATAAACAAATTGTATTCTTATTTATTAATCTTTTTTATGTGTACTGCTTTTTTTGTGTCATGGTTAAGAAATCTTCACCAACCCCAAGGTCATGAATATATTCTTTTTTATTATCTTCCAGAAACTTTAATATTGTCTTTGGTATTTAAGCCTAGAATCCTCCTAAGACTGATTTTTAGTTTGGGCAGGGTTTCTCAATTTTAGCATTATTGATATTTTGGACAGGATAATTCTTCGTAGTGTGGAGACTATCCTGTGCGTTGTAGGGGGTTTAGCAGCATCCCTAACCTGTACCCATTAAATACCAGTAGCACCTCCACCCTCAGTCATGAAAATCAATAATGTCTCCAGACATCACTGCATGTCCATGGGAGCAGCGGAGCCCAAATTGTCCCTGTTGAGAACCACTGATTTATAATAATAAATGGGGACCAAGATGATATTCAGTTGACCCAGCACCATGAGAGGAATGACATTCTTTCTCCATGTTCTGCTGCGTCACCAGTGTCACAAATCAAGAGACCATATATGATCAAGAGACTATAACATGTTCTTTCTAAACTCTTTATTCCATTGGTTTAAGAGTCAATCTTTATGGCAGTATGACACTGTCTTATTATAAAGCTATAGTAATTAAGTCTTGATATCTAGCAGTATATGTATTTCAATTTTGTTTCTTGAATTTTTTTCTTTTTACTATTCCTACATCCTTGCATTTTTATTTTAGAATCAGTTTGTTAATTTCCATCAAAAAAATAAAAACCTACCAGAATTTTGGATGAGATTACATTAAGTCATAAATCAACTTGGAGAAAACTGACAATTAGTAATATTGAGTCTTCTAATTCTTGACTGTAACATATCCACCCATTTGATTAATTCTTTAATTTCTCTCAATAATGTTTTAGAGTTTCTGGTGCAGATTTTATATACATATTTCTTTAAATTAATTTCACAGTATTTGATTCTGTTGATGCCATTGAGCCTTTTAAGCAATTCCTGTCTCACAAAGACATACTGTTATTTTAAACACTTGCTGGAATTATTGCTGTTGCAGTAAAAACCAATTGGGAAAGTTTTTCTCTTATTTATTTTCTAAGGATTTTGTGTAAAATTTGTCTTATTTATTCTATAAATGTTTGAAAGAATTTGCTGGCAAAGTCATCTTGCCCTGTCATTTCTTTGTGAAAATGTGTTTATTGTAGATTTAATAGCTTAATTTAATAGGACTGCTTAGCTTTTCTATTTCTTCTTATGCCAGGTTTATTAAGCTGTATTTCTCAAAAAGATTTTTCCATTTTATCTGAATCTTCAAATTCATTAGCTTAAACCTATTCCTTAATATATTTTTATCTTCTAATGTCTGAGAAATCTGGAGTGATATCTGCAGTCATATTGATAGCTTGTGTTTATTCTCTCTCTCATTCATTTTTTTTCTCTGTCTCTCAATCAGTAATGCTAGGATTTTATCAATTTTATTAGTCTTTCAAATACCCAACTTTTTGCTTCTTTGTTTTCTCTATTTGTACATTTGTTTTCTGTTCTGTCACCCTTGTTCTTTCCTTATTATTTCTTTTTGCTTTATTTACTAATCTTTTCTTACCTTCTTGAAATAGATGCTTAGATCATTGATTCACAACCTTTCTTCTTCTCTAATATATGTATTCAAGACTAAAAGTTTCCCTCACAGCACAGCTTTAGCTGCAACCCACAAGTTTTAATATATTATATCTCTAGTATCATTAAGTTAAAAATATTTTCTAATTTCCACTGTAAGTATTTATTTGTAGATTATGAAAGGGAATTTCTTAATTTGTAAACAATTGGAGATTTTATCATCTTTTTGTTATAAATTTTAATCTAAATCTGCTCTACTCATAGAATCCAATGATCCCTTGATATTCATGGGGGATTGGTTCCAGGACTGCCCAGACACCCAAATCCATGAATGCTCAAGTCCCTGTTATTGCATATAACCCATGTACATCCTCCCATATAGTAATACTTCAAATCATCACTAGATTACTCATAATATCTAATATAATGTAAATTCTATGTAAATAGTTATATTGTTTAGGGAATAATGACAAGAAAAAATTATTTATGTGTTCCATACTGATGCAATTTTTTAAATATTTTTGATCTGCCATTGGTTAAATCCACAAATACAAAATCCATGCATACAGAGGGCCAGCTCTATATTCTATATGTTTTCAAACCTTTCAATTCAATTGAAGTTTGCTTGATGGCCCAATATATGTTTAATTTTGCTAACTATTCTACATGCATTTAAAAGAATGTACATTCTGCAGTTGCTTTGAGCAGTGTTCTAAATGTCAATTAAGATTGTTAACTGTGTTGTTCAGATTTTCTATATCTTTACTAAGTTTTTCATGCTTATTACCTCTACCATTAAAAGAATTATATCTAAACCTGTCACTATTACTATGGATTTATCAGTGTCTCCTTTTAATTCTGTCACACAGTCTTTACATAGTTTGAGGATTTGCTATTTGATTCATACAAACTTGAAACTGCTACATCTTCTGGATGAGCTGATCAGCTGACCATAAAGTCTCCCTAGTGTTTTTACCTTGAAGTCTACTTTGTCTGATATCATGTATCCACTCCAGTTTTTTTCTTTTTCTTTTTTGGTTAACTTTGGTATGTTATAATCACAGTTACTTTCAGGTCCATAGCCTGTGTTTCCATGATCTGACTCAGCTGTTGGTCTCTTTCTAATTTGTTGATTGTTTTCTCTTCGTTTTCTGCAACTTGGCATTTTCTCCTGGTATTTTTCTTTTTGGTAGTTTGTTGTTGAATGCCAGACATTGTGCATGATGGCTCAGGGCTCTAAATTATATTATCCTCCTGCAGAGATGATTTAATTTTGCTTCTGACAAATAGAATAATCCAGTGTAGATGGAGGTGAATTAAAGCTAATTTTTGGTTTTTAAGAGAACTAATATTTTCCACCTTTACTGGTAAAATATAGACTTCATGGGTCTCAACTGCAAATCTGGCATGTTTTCTAAGTGGGCCTTGAATTTTAATTTGTTTCCTCAAGACCACCAGATTGCTGAAAGTTTACTTGCTCCCCAGCCCCTTGATTAAAGGTTTCTTTTTGGCTTTCTCGACCTCATAGGTGATGCTCACAAATTGGCAAATGTCACTTCTTTTAGGACCTGGACCTCAAATTCTGGCTCCTTCATAGCCCTGAACACCAGTTTTTATTTCCCTAGCATGGCAAAACTAGCACAGAACTCTGTTTAGCTTCTCAGCTCTCAAATCCACCCAACATATGAGTGCGCAGATGCATTGACTGCAAATATGGAACAAAATAATTGAGATAACCTCAGTGCACTTGCCTCTCCTTGAACCCATAGTCCCTCAAGCATTGACAGCCGTGGTAGCTAACCCTAACCCTAACCCAATTAGAGTTAATGCATCCAATTAGAGATTTTTAAGTGCTTTTCAGCTTTTTTACTTGTTCTTGGCAGTCTGTCATAACCAGAAGGAGAAATACCACTTACACACTGTTAAAGTAACATTCCTTTAGAAAATTTCGGTCTCCCTTAACTATGCTAAGATGAATAGAAAAGAAAAAAGGTTTGGTTTTTCTCAATAGTATTGCAGAATATTCCCAAGTCTGGCCAAGGTGATGAAAATTTTGTTTTAAATAAGGAAACCCTAAATGGAAACTTAAGAGAAACCAGAGTGTCAATGTTACAGCCGTCTCTCTTCATCTGGAGATTTTTCCTTTTAGATCATGAGTATTAGGAAACATGTAGCTAGCACATAATTTCTCTAATTTTATAGTTATTATTGCTGAGGACTGAAATAGGCAATGCTGTGACAATCCACCTTAGGCAGACGTCATAAATTAGATGTGTAGTGATTGGAAGGTATATAGATATAGCCTTGTGAAGAATGCCTTGTTCAGGGATACTTTGCACCAAACAAAAAGGCTTATGATTCCAACAATGGTTCTTCAACCTGCCTTTCTCCATGTCTTACCTCTGCCTGGAATATCTTTCACATCAGTATGACTGCTTACCCAATCTGCCCCACGGCAGTGTCCAGCTCAAATGTAAATGCTACAGCTTCCCGACTCTTCCGAACCTCTAATTCACGTTTCCTGTAATGCACTTAATGGAAGTTACAATACCTGTCTTACTATCATCGTATTTGTTAATGAATGTTTTCTCCCATACAGAATTAAAACTCACAAAGCAACTGAAATGTTTCCTCTTTATTTCCCCTTAAGTACTTTGTGTTTATAAATAGTTGGCAAAATAACTATGTTGAAAAACCTAACTCTAATGAAGGTCATATAGCATTCTATGTCAATCAAAGTACAAGAATAATTCTCCCCAGTTGTAGCTGCGGATACTTCAATATACCAGAATGTAAAAGACACATGATCAAAGTAAAGGTAAAGTATAATCACATCACCACTGGGGGAGGGGAGTGTATTTTGTTATAAAGTAAACATTATCCTTTTTAGCTAATGATGGACAGCCAGTTGTTGATCATTACTTCCAAAAAATTCTTGTTTCATCTGTAATAGCTATGTTTATTTGCATAAAGACAATGCAAGTAAAATCAACAAATGTGTGAGTTCCTACAATCCAAGACACTGTGCTGTGTATTCTGAGAACCATAAAGAAGTATAATATACTAACCCTGCCTTCAAGAGGGAAAATGCTGAGACATAAGAGAGTAACACATTAAAAATTTAAAATATTGATAAAAAAATTTTAAAAATCACAATTGAAGAGATGTAACCAAGCAATACATAATTAATTACCTAATGCATGGTAGAGGTAATTGTTGCTTAAGGATTTTGGCACAGGTTGAAAACGGCATGGGGGCGGTGGAGGACATGGAGGCTACTTACAGAACATTTGTGTGCGGTGAGGAAAAGAGCAGAAATCCAGCCCTAGCACTTTCACGGATATCTTTGTCCCAGGGCAGGCCTGCTTCAGACCGGAGAGGAGAGGTCTTTTTATGATTAACACAAAGACATCATACATTCCAGAAGACTTTAGCTGAGTGGAATTTGCCAGAAGGTATAGGATTTTAACAAAGTCTTAGAGAAGTAGTGTAATTTTCTGTAATTTTGCAGAGAAGAAGTATTAAAAGGATGTTTGTGTACTACCAGTGTGGGAGAGTTAAGTGTTTAGCAGGGTGAATATTTTGAAATAAGGAAATAATATGGAGAAGACACTGTATAAATGTAGATATACATGAATAGTCTTAAACTCCAGGCTAAAGAGTATAGAATTTATTGTACCAATATTTAGAGCCAACAAAGGCTCTGGAGCAGGTTACAAGTGATCAATGTCTTGGTGCCATTTGTCCAATGCAGTATATGAAATGAACGGAGAAGTGAGAGACAATTGTCAGGACATCTCACTGGGGAGCCATTACAATTGTCCAGGTATGATCTGAGAAGGATCTGGGGCAATAACAACTGGTATAGAAATATAAATGCAAGAAAAGAATACAAAACAATTGGAAGACTAAGAGAAATAAAACAATCTGGGGCAGAAAGAGTTTTATTTTACAATTAATATATTTTGGTTATTAAAAGAAATATTTCTTCTAAAGTAAGTTTAACATCCTTTTCCCAATTTTGAATTAATGTATTCAGTGGGGTTTTCTTTTAGTAGAATGAAGATAAAATTTCACCAGCCCTTGAAAAAAATTCTTCAAAAAATTATATTTACTTGAGACTAAAGTAATGAGGTTCCACAGCATCATAGGATGGTTAAAAACATGGCTTCTGGAGCCAGACTTCCTATGTTTGGATTACCGCTCATTACTTGTTAGTTATATGACCTCAAACTTGATTTCCCTGTACCTAGATTTCATCATATATAAAATAGAGGCAACAATAGGGTCATCCCACAGAATTATTGTCAGGAATGCAACAGTGCCCCATACAGTGTGTTACTTTCTGTTGTTGAGGTTATTCTTATTCTTGTTATTTCTTGTGTTTCTCAGGCCATATCAGACTGGAGCTAAGAAAATGGACATAAAGCTACAAAATAGTATTTCGCTGACTCCATCGCCACCCATTTTCTAGGAATTTCAACCCCCATTCTCAAGTTACCAAACAATTCTAGAAATTTTTGGTTTCTCTTTTTTAGAGCTATTAAGATGTCCAATCCTCACCCTTTCTCAAAGGCTTATAGTGGCATTACCTCCACGGATTTCAGTGCTGCCCATCAGAAACTGTTGTCACAACCATTGATGCCCACATACATGACAACGTTCCCAGTGCCCAGTTTTGAGGGCTCTACAAGGACACCGTGGGCGCTGTGCCATGATTAGTGCCACCACCGCCAACCCTACCTGTACTGCTATCTCTAGCACAGCCACGTCTAGGGCAGCACAGCAACACCATGGGCTCTGATATCAATGCTGCTTACACCTTGTGTTCTTATCATCCCTCAGAGATGGAGAAATCGCCCTTTTCTCTTTTACTTGGTATTGTTTTTCCATGTCCCGCATCCTAAAGACCCACATTTAAGTCCTGATAACCAGCCTTCTGGACCCTTCTTTTAACAAGCACCATGCCATACTTAGAATGTCCCCTTCCACTTGAAATTTACTTTTTACCCTTAAACCTCCTTAGGAGAAGGGGTTTCCTAAAAGGTTACTTTATCCTAGAGGGCAATAGCCTGACTTCTGGCAACTCTACCTCCAGAAGCATGTCAAAATGCTGGTAAATGTAACATGGGCTCAAGTTGGGACTCTTTGTCCACTTGGTTCCAAAAAAAAAAGAAAGTCAGACCACATAGAGAGCCTACCTTTAAAAAAAAATAAAATCTATAAAAACAAATATTAATGTGAGGGGGTATGTTTGCCTACAACAGAAAGGTAGGCAATAATGAACAACAAAAAAAAAGAGACAGAGAGCGAGAGAGTGGAGAGAGTGGAGTCATTAGAGAAATAAAGAAACAAAAGTAGTCAATATGATGCAATTTCAATCCCCTGACAATGACTGATAGATCACAGGAACAAAATCAGATGGATGCTTTTCTCTGAGTGCATTGCAAAACGTTTCCTCACACAGCTTGTGAAGCAGTCAACAGGACCAGGGGCTATTCTGGACTTAGTCCAAGGAAATGAAAGTAGGTGAAATGAATACTGTAACATAGAAGCTAATAAACCCCTAGAGGAAAGTTATCATAATATCACCAGATTGGAACACACTTCTGAGAATATTTGTGAATGGTAATAGAAGTATAAAAATATTGGAAATGTGGAATGAGTTAAAAAAAAAAGTTGATTGAAATCAACTGTTGTGTGCTATAATGGAAAGGTATACAGTGCTAGAGAGAACATACAACATTCGCTATCCTGAAATTCAATTCTAATAACAGGAGTCAATGTAGTCTCATAAAAATGTAGTAATCGAAATCAAAAACAATTTCCTTATTTAAAAATACTATCAGCTTTGATATGGAATTAGATTCCGGAGATTTAAAAGAATGAAAGAAGTCACAAGCAAGCTTTTAAAATGTACTTAAAACGTAGTTTGCAAGGAAGCTATACGGAATTGCAGAAAGAGCAGGGATTTTGGAGTCTGACTGGTCTAGCTTCACGGTGCTAAGCAAGTCACTTACCTCATTGCCTCCTCTATGCAAAGGGTACAGAAATACCTGCTTTAGCAGAATTACTGTTCACAGTATGTCGTATCAGTCATGGGAAAGCATCTGCAGCACGGGGCAGGTGGTCGGTAAAGGTCACCCCTGTTCCTTTTATCCTGCCTCCTTTCCTCAGCCAACAGTGCACCGGACATGACCCTTTTCATGCTCTTCTCTCTTCCACCAAGATATTGATATTCCTTTGCCAGGTCAACTCATAAGGTCTGGTGGGGCCAGGGGAAATGACGAAAGTATAGAAATGGCCTTGAAAGATCTTAAGAGAATAAAACATGTAAATGAATCACACTATAGCAAATGCTTTTTATCCAGCCAGTGAACATTGACCCAGCTTGGGGCAGCTCTGAAATACAAAAGAACTATGGAAGATCCACTGCAGATTGACATGATTTTCAGTGTATCATGGAGGCAACGCGGACATTAGACGAGTGCTATGGTTTGACTGTCCCCACCAAAGCTCATGTTGAAATTTATTAATAATTACCATTGTAACAGTATTAAAAGGTGTGACCTTCAAGAGGCGATGAGGGCTACAACCTCATGAATGGATTAATGTTCTTTTCTTCAGTCTCGAGTGCTCCCTCACTTGCCATGCGATGCCTTCCACCGCATTACAATGCAGCAAGAAGGGCCTCACCAGTCCTTGATCTTGGACTTCCCAACCTCCAGAACCATGAGCCAAATAAATCTCTTTAAAAATTACTCAGTCTGAGGTTATAGCAGCAGAAAATAAACTAAGTCAACAAGTACGACCAAATGATTGTCTATGTCTCTTTTAAATCTTTTCTTCTGATTCCAGCCAGACTAATATGTTTTTATTAATCTGGTTACCAGGGAGGAGGGCCTGGTGAACCATGGCAGCCTAACCTGAACTGCACCACCAAAAAGTAGGCAGTGTGTCCACAGGTACACAGAGGTGGCACACAGAGGTAGTTCCCGCAAACCACCCAAATTGTACAGTTTTAATGTGAGAGCTCTGTCCAGGCTTACACAACAACATCTAGAGAAACCTTTATATTATATCTTCTGTTTTGACCAAGCTCAGTTTATAAGGTATAATCAAAATGTAATTTTTATTTTGATCTCCCCTCTTTCTTTAAAATGTACTCAATGGGAGATTTCCCTCTGCCATTAAATGCACCCTTTAACAGACTTCTTTACCTCTGCATTTTACTGTTTAATAATAGATGTGCAAGTTCAAAACAGTCTCAAATAAATGGATGTCCATCTCTAGTAATGGTGAAATTCCGAACTTGATTTAGAGTTAAATCCTCTCTGGTTCATCAGGTGCTCCAGTTTCAGGAGAGCTTCCTGCCACCCAAAGGGCATCCACCTTTCTTCTTTGTCCAAACTCACACTCCTACTGCTTATACTCTACTCATTAGCCATGGTTTCTAATCCCTCCTGGGTTGGAGCACAGACAGTCCGCAGGAGAAAGACAGGTAGGCAAGTTTCCCAGGTGAATTCCTATAGATATGTTTGCGTTGTTGACTTTATGCCATCTGGGCCTGGAAGACGTTTAAGCTGACTTTCTCACATGTGGGTTTAGTGGCTACATTTGGTGAGTCCCTGCTGCCCCCCTCCATCTACATCTCTAGTCTGCATTACTCCCTGGGCAATCCCACCCTCACCCCCACTCCCTGCCTTAACCCCTGGTTCTCAGACGGGCCGTTCTATACAGATCTTTTTCTGCTGGAGTGCCATTGCCTCTTCCAGACCAGCTTTTTTGCCAGGACATAAAATGGCTTCAGGCCTATATTCCTACATCAGATTCCTCTCTGGCACCTGGGGTTTTGCCTCTCCGGATTTCAAAAAAAAGAGAGTAGTTACTTTCCAAATAGAGCGGCAGCTCTCCAACACTTCTCTCCTGCTCTTCAATTTTCTGGGCTGAAGTCAGACTCAGTCCACTCTGGGCACAAGCCCAGAGGAGGCACGGCAAGCTCTTCAGGCAGTCTTTGAAGTTCTCCCTCTCTCTGTTTGAGTAAGAACAGGTATGCCCCCAGCCCTCCTCCCTCTCAATGAAGGAGGACGCTTCCAGTGCAGCTTTCCCGGGGAAATGGTCCTTAAAAGTGCTCTCCCTTTCTACTCTCTTAATTGTTTTATATGCTCCACTTTGATCAGTATTCTTCTAGTATCTAGCCCCACAGTTGTGAAACCTGCTTTTTACTCCTGCTTTTAAAAATGCACATTTTGATACAGATCCTCACTCTGATGTGCAATATCTGTTGTATCATGAAACCTTGCTCAGAACTTAGATTTTAACATACTATTGCATATACATATATTCAAGGAAAAAACAAACCCTGGATGAAGGAAATCATCTACCATTTTAGTATTAGGGGAATATTGCATCAAGGCACAGGAGGCTACCTTAACTATTGACCCTGCCATGTATTCATTCATTCATTCATTCATATTCATCAATATCCATTGAACACGTATTAAGTGCAGGCATTGTGCTAGGCTGTGAGACCACAATAGTGAACAAAAAGAACATGGTCCCTGAAAATGGACTGTATAATCTACAAGAAAAGCATCTATCCTCATTTTCTTTTGCCTTCCTTATTTTTCAAATAGTGACTTTAATAAGCTCTTGTACTCTTGGTTCAAAGGTGAAAACACACCACTTTCTTCAATGTCAGCCTGTACAAGGCAATTAAGTCAACATATATATGAGACAGCTGATTCTTGCCAAAAAGTAACTAGAGTATATGATATGAGATTGTTACCTAAAGTCCTTGCCAAGGTTTCGCGTTGTTGAAACCTGAAAGTTCACTTAATCAGAAGTACTTCTTGGTAGAGCAGCATGGGTCAGTAGGTGAAGCAATGGCATGGAAAGGGCTCTGGGAACATGAATTTTAATTTGGTTCTGCCACTGACTGCAACCTTGATTAAGTCCCCAGACTTGTATCTCAGTTTCCCTGCTTTAAAACAGGAGCGCACTTAGGATAAAATTGGTTGCATGTTTTCACGTTGTCTTCTTTACACCTAGAAAAGACAAGATAGCACCACAGTGTCTGTTTTGTGTATATTGTAACTGAGCTACCAAAAAAAAAAAAAATCATAGGATGTTTCTATATTCATATAGTGAATGAGAAGCCACCCAAAAGTTAGAACTGAAGGCCTGTAACTCCCTAATTTCTTACCTTGGTAAAACTCTTGGTGGTGTTAAATATGAATTCGGGTTTAGTGCTTCAGTTCCCATCTCCCTGATACCATCTTTTGCAGTACAGTTCTATTCTCGTTCCTTCCCATCCTGCAGTTAAATATATATATATATATACACATATACACATACACACATGCACACACATATATACACACGTGCTGCCTTTTTGAAGCCATATTTTTTGCCACGTGGCTTAAGGATGATACAGCTAAGTGGAGCAAAATATGTGTGGAGGCTCTACTCTGAGTCAGACACCATGCTAGGTGCTAAGTGTCCAAAACAATATAATCACTCAGGGCTCAGTCACTGAGGGCTTAATAAACATAGGCCAAGTGTTTCATTTTTGGTTTTGGATTACCTTAGATTTTTGTTTTAATTCTCAAAGCAACCCTTATGGGTTAACACACTGCCATTTTACAGAGGACAAAACTACCATTCAGAGTGGTTAAACATCTTTTCCAAGATCACATAGCGAGGAAATGAAGGAAGCAGAAATTTTACCCAAATCTCCTAATGCCAGAGTCCATATTCTTAACCAGTAACTTACTCTGCCTCCCAAAGATGAGTAAGATTAGATAGAACCTCCTGTGAAGAGGTTCACGGATGAATGGAGAAGAAAGATTCATAAATAACTGCTATGGAAGTATAGAGAATTGCACAATTAAATTTGTGCAGGGCTGGAGCAAATGAGTATGTGAGAAAGTGTCGCAAAGGAGATGACACATGAACTCCAAGGAAAGAAGTGAAGGATTAGAGATAGGCATTCAAAGCCAACAGCATGGGGTGAAAATACTGTAAATCTGTAAGGTGTGTTGGGGAAGGAACTCTGGGGAGGCAGACTCCGTCCACTCTGGGCACAAACCCAGAGGAGGCATGGCAAGCTCTTCAAGCAGCCTTTGAAGTTCTCCCCCACTCTCTTTGCATAAGGGCAGTTATGACCCCAGCCCTCCTCCCTCTCAATGAAAGAGGAGGCTCCCAATGCAGGTTTCCCAGAGAAATGGTCCGTAAAAGTGCTCCCCCTTCAGTCCGACTTCAGCCCAGGAAACTGAAGAGCAGGAGAGATGGTTTGGAGAGCTGCTTCAGCGGCTGAGCACGCTTTGAGAGTGCGGCTGGAGCGTGGCACAGTTGGCTCCTTCTTTCCTCAGCTTTTCAGGGCTGCGCAGAACCTGAACGCAGACACGATTTCTCACTGCTCTGCCTTCCTACCTGACGCCCGTGGGGTAGGGAGAATCTGCAACTGCAAACTATTACCAACTCCACATCCTTCACTGAGGAAACGCTCACATGACCAGGTCACCACAGCTCTACTCTCCCCCAGCTTACACCATAAAGTTCTGAGATAATTTTAGTTCATCTATAGATGAAGAAATTTTATCTAATTGTGAAACAAGACAAAGACGATGTTAGCTTTTAAGACAATGGCCTCCTTGTCCACCGGCATTTAAGTTGACCCCACACTCCATGTGACACCAGCACAGAGCAACACAAATGAGTTAGGGCTCAGAAACGGGTGTGAAGAATGCTACTGAGCCCAGGCAACGGGAGTAGGTAGCAAGAATCAGAACACAAGCACACGTAGGAACTTGAAATTCCTTTCAAAAACTTCTCAAGAGCCTATAATAATCCAGGCTCAGGTCTCGGCCACAAAGCAGGAATCTGTCTGTTATGTGATGTTACTTTAGCATTTTTACTATTGTGCTATGAAAACCCAATGTGAAGAGGGAGGAAAAATGATTTTTTTTCTTCATAATGATATCTATTAGTATCCACCTCAGTCTTCCACTTGTAGATATTTTTTCAATAGCAACTCATGGGGAGTAGTTAAAATAAGAATTAAGTTAAAATACATTCTGGATAATTCCACAACTGAGCATCCATTTGGTTTAAGTCCCAACCACATATGTTGTTCCTACGTGTACAAACAAAAATGTTATTAACTTGATTCCCATATAGGAAATTCAAAGAGTCATATAGGAACTAATTTTTGCATGGTTTGGGGATAGTGACAATGCAAAATATTTGCTCCATGATGAGTCATACTTAGAACAAGATAGAAAAGGATGTAGATTTGCTTTCCCTAGACATCCAGTCTGCTGGTGTTTGAATCTATGTTACTAGACGGACACCTCTGAGAGTATGCTTAGAAATATTTTCTATAGAATTTTTAAGTATATTTTCTTATGAGCTTGTGCTATTACTGTCTATCAGGCCTATTAAACAAAACAAGCAAAGAAAAAAATTGAGTGACTGGGTTCTTTAAAAACAATCAATGGGAATAGAAGCTGTTGACTTCATATATTAAATAAAAAAATTAATATATTACTTGCATTTTGAAAGGGAAAAAATTTTGGATAAAGTACCTCAATAAAAAATCCAAATTTGTAATGATGATGACGATGATGATAATGTCTACAACTAATAATTTTGTATCTGTTATTTTTATATGTTGAATATTTTGAACTCTAAGATAGGCATTATCATCCCTATTTTACACTTGAAGAAACCATGTCTTTGAGATTAAGTACCTTACACAGGTCCATACAGCTTATAAGAGCATTACATGAACTCAAACTCAAATTAGCAAATGCTAAACACTGGGTTTCAGTACTATATTTTACTGCCTAAAAATAAAGTGGCAGATTTAATCCCTAAGGAATATATAAACTCAGAAGTCCAGATTTGCAAACAGCTTGCAAATGCTGTATTTTAATGTTCTCACGAAATATCTAATTTTCTGCCCTATCCTTTCATCTAATCCAAAAATTGTCCACTTGTGGACTCAAATAGACATGCCCATCCCTGCACCCAGCTCTGGCCCTAGTTCAGAGCCATGCGAGGCGCTGAGAGCCACAGGACCACTCAGCATCAAATTCACGCTTTCTGTTGACATCCTAGGCTTGCTATTCAGGCCTTTTGAATGGCTCCTAATCTCCTGTGGTTGAAGAGTTTTGACCTGGACTCATGACCCCATGTTTCAAAAAAACTCTTTTTCACCTCCTGACCTTGTGTGTTCCGGAATCCTAACCTCAGTATCTGATCCCTGCTGCCTGTCTCCCTGGATTCTGGACCTCGTACTTGCTAATCTCTCCCTCAGCTGACCTCTCTGGAATTAATCAATGATCCACCTGCCAGTACCTTTTGTGCCTAACCAACAAACTCCCAGTCCTGGCCCCTCTGGCTTTATCTCTGGTTCATTGTCTCCCGAATCCTGTTAGAACATGCTTTGAAGAAATGGTCTGATTTTCCAAAGATCCAAAATCAGTTTTGAGCTTTATGAAACATGACTCTTGAAAGGAGACATATGTATAAAACTCCAAAACTGAAGACATTAGCATGCTAATTACATGTCAACAGACCAGGAGTCAAAAGAAGAAGGTGAGCAGGGGGAAGAGTAGATCTCAAGGAGCTTTTGCATTTTCAAAAGCATAGTTATCTATGTCTAGCTTATCTCGCCTACTAAATTATGATTTCCTTGAAGGCAAAGATTTGAACTTCATTCCATTTTAGACTCACACAATGTCCAGGATAGTGTCTGGTACTAGTTAGCCCTCATAAATATTTATTGAATGAATGAATTATAGTAATTGACTAATATTTAATGAATTATTTACAAACAGTCTTCTGACGTCCAGGACTCTCTTTAGAACCTCCATAAACAAGAAAAACTGCACACCTATAACCCTCTATTAGCAGTTTACTGACCCTGTGCCATCTGGATTTTTGAAGTCAAGCAAAGACTGAAAATGTCTGTGCTCTGACCTTCACCTTCTGAAAATAAAAAAAAAAAATTAAATAAACTAAAAACAGGCAAAAAGAATAACACCAGTCATGTGGTTCAGGTATGTTTACCAACAGAAAAAAAAAATCTTTCAAAGCGTATCCGAACATATTTAAGTGAATTACATACAATTCAAGGGAAAATCAAAAGAGAGCAAAACATTCTGCCTCTAATATACATTTGGGAACCAGTGGAAAATAATACTGGGACTTTGAAAATGAGGCAGGTGGCCATGAGGATTTCAAAGTGGACTGCCTTCCTTCTGCGTGAACAGAGGCACCACACAACCGAACAAAGAGCTGGGGGCCGCGTTCTGTCCTGGAGCCCCCACACGTTGGCATCAGCGAGGTGAGCGCTCCGAAGGGGAACTTGAAAGAAGACTTGCATTGTTCGTGGAGCCTTTCAAGCATAGTAAGGGTGGAATTCCATCTGTTCAGTTCAGTTCGGTTCAGCGAGCCGGTTCACTTGTAATGGTTCACTGAGTTGCGACACCTAGCAGAAATTACAACCAATGTTTTTAAAAACCTTTATGTTATCATTTATGAAACTGTGTGGCTTGATCACTTTAAAGTTTCAGCTTCTTGTGTTTCTGATCTGTTTCCAGGATCTCTGTCTCCTGAGGATAAAAAAAAAAGGTGAAAAAATAGCATTAGAAATGCCACTGAAAAAGAGGACTCTCTTTGTTGAGCTCTGTTTTGCACACTGGCTTAATTTGTGCATGATTTCAGGCAAACACAGGAAGTTGCAAAGCTTTCTCTCAGGGTTCGCATTCACTTTGCCTCCTAACCTTGATCTCTATACCGGCAGAAAGAGCTACAAATGCCTAACAGTCTTTGCAGCAGCTTAGCAGATATTCTACCTTGAGGAACAGGTAGAATTCCACTCTATTCGCTTGAATGACTTGCTGAACAATACCAAGTTATTAAGTTTTTCAGGCCCGAGAAGGTAATGGGGGAGAGCACTCCATCTGATATCTGCCCAGTGGCGTCTTACAAAAAGTCTGTGTGCTCACAAGGACCTTTGCAGGAGGCCAAGTACTGAGCAGCAATGATTATGATCTCAGTCAGATCATCATTTGCACTTACCTTGAGGAGAAACAAAGTGGTACAATGCGACAATGATACAAAGTGATGGATGGTTATTTGCAGCCCATTTTGCAAACAACTCAGTGGGCATGATGAAGGAGGACCTTTATATGAAGTTCAACAAATAATGGGAGACATTCCCACTACACTTTGAGTAACCTGCCATATCTATTTCCCAAAGGCTGAAGGAAACACACAACCTATTGAGAGGGGGAAAAAAAAAAGAGGAACACCGATGGAGGATGTCCACTGCATGCACTGGAGATCTGAAAAGAATGAAAGTAAATCTCTAAAGTAGAAATCTAAGGGAAATGCAAACAGGCCGAGCACATCAGGCACCAAGTCCAGTTCGTTGTGCCTTCATCATTATGTAGCACTGATGTTTTTGTCTCATCTCAAATCATATGCTCCGTTCACTCCAAAAAGTACCTCCTGTATTTTCATCTGATCATTGCTCAGTAAAGAAAGAGAGATAATGCAAAACAGAAAGGCTTTTCCTGGGTCTCAACAGTAAAGAGTTTCCTGTTGGAAATATCATTTTATTAAATAAAATGATACTGATTTATTTGCCAACAAAGGAAAGAAAACAATTCAAAACAGAGAGCTCATTTAAGTGATACTTTTGCTAGTTTTTTTTTTTTTACTTTCTATAGATCTCTGGGATTACCATATTTATTCTTGAGCTTATTAATAATTTACCATACTACTCATCCTGAGACTGTTCCTTTGAACCGTATCCTTGCCTTTCTTCAACATGACTCCAGGTATCACCACGGCCACAGTAAAGGAGGTGGGGTAAGACATGTTTGCTGCACATAAACAATCTGATGTGTGTCTTGTTTTTTTAATGTCTCCTCATATTTCTGGGGGAATTCATTCTTCTGGATTTTTTTGGCTGTTGCCTGCCAAATGTTTTTGTCTTGGCTGTGTCCATTTACATTTGTCTCAGACTCTAACCCTCTTAACTAGTCTCAACTAGCTTCATGCTTTGCATGAAAATCACTCCAACAAAAACAGTAAGCACTAGAAAAAATATATACTGTAATGAGGCCTGAATGTTTATTAAAATCTGTAATTAAAAAATGCTTCTCTCTAGAAATGAATATGGAAATAAAAGGAGAAAACTGACATATATACTAAAAAATAATAGTAAGTTGCTTTAGAGGACTCTCTGGAAAGTAGTTATTTATGCGGCGGTGGGTTAAATCTTTGTTTCACTGTTGCAGAAACTAACCTGCGTGGCATGTAGAAAATCACAGCACGATTAAAGATTGCTGGCATGCTTGACCAAAAAAAAAAAAAAAGAGGAAGGTCAAGGCTCACTAACTTCTTGGAATTTCTGAAAGACACAACTGACCGTGGAGACCAGGAGAATAGAATGAACACTCTATTCTTTGAATTTGGTGTTGTTGTTGTCGTTGTTAAGAAAACTTTTGATAATGGTCTGTGTTAAATACTATGAAAAATTTTTAAACGGGTAAACTCATTAAGGTGTAGAGAAGAGGTTAGAAAATGTCCAGTTGTTTCCTGAAAAATGGGTCCATTTTCCCATCCAAAAGGTGACAAATGTCAAAATGCATGCGTGCAAACTTCTAAAATAGAAAAAGAAAATAGGCATTTATGGGACACCTACTGTGTTCCAGGCATGTCACACACTTACTCTCATTGCATCTTCACTCAGCCCTGTAAGGTGGATACAATTGTCCTCATTTACTGCTTGAGGAGGCTGATGCTCAACGAGATTAAGTAGATCGCCTAAAGTCACCCAGCTGG
Organism: Avahi laniger; assembly: GCA_963575035.1. Taxonomy (NCBI): domain Eukaryota; kingdom Metazoa; phylum Chordata; class Mammalia; order Primates; family Indriidae; genus Avahi; species Avahi laniger. The sequence goes on along the minus strand of CAUYSK010004035.1, from coordinate 19,364 downwards.
TAAGTGAGTGGGGGACAGGGATTCAAACTCAGACCTAGCTGAAACCACCCCTCGTGCTCTTGCCACTGCACCCCACAGGATCCTGGGGACACTAACATTGGTGTCTCTGGCCCTTGAATCTTCCAACTCTCCTTCCCCATAGGACAGGCTTCTGCTTCTGAATCACCCTGAAGTCACTGCCTTCCAAGCCTCTCCTTCCAGATCCCTCCTCAACAGATCCTGAATTTCTTCCTTCACAGTAAGGTACAAATGTTCTATTACCACTTTGCAGGTATTTGGGTTTCCCCCAAGTTTTCAGTCTTAAGCTGGAGGAATTTTGTTCTAAGAGGAAATTCTGGCATCTACAGGGAATGGAAGGGAAGAGAGGAGTTCCTACTCCTTGTGACCTACTCCTGGCTCTGCGCAAGACCTCCCTTCTGCATGCATAACTTTAAATATGTGTGTGCAGTGCACCGTGCAGAGTTCAGCAACATCTTTTGGCTAACTAGCTGACATTTTGGTGCTTAATAAAAATGGACAGAGCCTGGGGGAGTCGATTACAAAAAGGGTACTGAGCTAAAACCTTGCTGGGAAGGAAGAGGAAAAACAAAAGAATAAAGTGGCTGGAGTTGAGGGAAAAGTGTAACAGGTGAGCTTCGGTCGTGATTATATTATTTCATGTCATAACCATTGTCCCTACAACCATGAGACGCCTTTTAACTTTTTAAAGTCCAGACCCCTCAGCTAGTAAATTTTAGACACCAGACACACACACACAAACACATACATGCAAACCTCTAAAAAGCAATCCTAAGTTCAATGTGTATAAACCTTTTAAAAATTAAAGCAAAATTAAAGTTATTTGACACAAAGCTTTTTATAATCAACCCTTGAGATAATTTTTTACATCCTGGAGTATCACAAAATCAAAGTACCTTATGCTCTGGTAGTATTGCTGGTAGTATTTTGGCCTTAAGAGAATAAATGGCCTGAGGAGTTTACCAAAGAGACTTGCTGGTAAAGGAGAGTCGCTTCCAGCAGATCTGCAGAAAGCCCCTTAAGAATCCCTGCCACCGCCCCACAGGACTCCTCAATGATACTCAATACAGCAATTTTAACCTTGCCCTGTTATGCTCATACATGACATTTGGCTAAGCCTGTTGAGGTCTTCCTAAGAGAGTGTAATTGAGAAATCAAAATGTTACCAACAGTCATTTTCTTATACTTCGCACTAGTGAGTCTCAACTTTGCTTCAGGAAACTTTTACACCCTTAAAAAATATTGAGTGTTCCAAAGAGATCTTAGTTACATGGGTTATGCCTGTTGATATTGACCTTACTAGAAATGAAAAGGAGACATTTAAAAATATTTATTAATTCACCCAAAGATAATAAACTTGTTACATGTTAAAATGAACCACAATTTTATGAAGAGTGACTATATCATTCTGAAAAATAAAACTTGGTAAGAATTGTGGCATTAATTAGTATGTTTGCAAATAATTTTAATGTCTGGATTAATAAGTGACGACCAGATTTTCATGTCTGTTTCTGCATTCAATTTGTTGTAATATGCTGCTCCAGTTGAAGCATATGAACAAAATTCAGACTCACACAGACATGTAGTTAGAAAAGGGAGAACTGTTTTAGTAGCCATTTGAGATAATTTTGGATATCTTTTTTGATACTACACCAAAACTCAAGTGGTAGTTTTCTATAGATTAATTACTTACAATATTAAATATGAAATCATATTAATGAAACTTTTCTACTCTGTTACATTAAAATCCATTGGTCTATCTTGCATGTTTCATGAATCTTTTACTGTTGTATGATTTTATATTACCAAGCATTAGTGTTTGGAAAATATTGCTTCACTGAATTATATAAAGCTTCTAAATGTTGACACATTATAAAATACCAAAAAGTCATCCATTAATAATATAATCTAATTATAAAAATGTTTAAGTCAAATTCACAGTGGTCAATACAGATTTTTCAAAATTTTAGTTTTCACTGGAAAGTTCAAATTTTATCATGAGCAATAACTATTATCAGTTGTTTTCCTTCAAGTGAGAGATTCACTTCATTCATTACCAAGAAAATTTCTGCCATATATTCAGGTTTGAATATCTGTTAGTTATTCTTTCAAGTAAAATCATGTTCTAGAAAAAACTAGCTAGTTTAGCTTGCAATTCAAATAATTGCACGAGTGTTTTTCCTCAAGACAACCATTTTACTTCAGTATATAGAAGGACTTCCCATTTTGTTACACAGACTATTAGAAAGATACATATTCAATATTATGATTTAATAAAATCAATAAATACTTTTATTGCTTCATCAAAGATTTTTTTTTCAGTGAGACTGACAAATTTTTACACAGCATTTCAGAATACAATGATTACTAGTTCAGTTTGGTGTCACTGCCTTGATTTTTACTAAGGCACCACCAGTTTTATCCACCATTGCATTTCCACCATCACTACAAATGTCAATACAGTGAAAAAGGCAAATAAAGTCTTTGCATTATTATAAAAATAGTTTTGACCTCATGGATCCTCCGAAATGATTTCAGGCACTTTCGAGGTCTATGGCCCACACACTAAAAACCACAGCTCTACAAAAATAATCACTGGTGACTGTAACTACAAGAAACATTAGGTCCTCATAGCTATTAGAAGCTCTGAATTCTTTCTGTTAAGCCTTCTCTGACTGGTTTGTCTGGGGTATTATTTATAAAGTATCCACACTGTGTATGTGTTATCATGAAGGTCACTCAAGGTGAGTGTGTTTTAGTTGGGTGCTTTGTCTGCTGGCTGTTTTCACTTGCCTGATTTCGGCTCTATAGTCAACAATTACCTGGGTTCTTACAGTTATCTGTCCTTCTTTTCTGTCCTGCCAAGTTGGATTGCTGAACTAGTCAAGAGCAGACACTGTGCCTTATTCATCTTCAAAATCCTAGCACATGATACTTGTCAGGCAAGGTTGGAGTTCAGTGAAGTAAAGGGTAATAGGCTAGTTGTCTTCCAAGATGATATTGCTTATTTAGAAAAAGTATTAATAATAGATGCTGATACAGAAATTATTTAAGAATCTAAGGTAGGATCATTTCTGGATGACAGCACTCACTTGTTTTGTCAACTTTATTTTTCTCTTAAAAATTTGAATGCCACACTCATGTTACCAAATGAAGGACATGCAGGCTGTCTGAATGTGCCTATCTTTTATAGTTCCTTATCTTTTAGAGTACCAGAATTCAAGAGATGGCAAGAGGGCCCAATGACCCCTAGTATAAATGTAAGTGCATCTGTATGTATGTGGGTGTCTGTCTGCATTTGTGTGTTTTTTTAGATTATGTTTGTCTCTCAGATAGACAAACTTCCTTTCTAACTACCCGGGAACTGCATATGAGTTTCCCTCACACAAATTGGTAAAAGACCTTGGTATTTCCTCAAATTTTGTGTGTGTCTTTAGCTGCACTTGAGGAAAGTCATGTAAATAAACTTGTTTGAATTTATCTAAATGTATGCTTATGAAGAGTAATTCCCCAACTATAATAGTATTTCACTTTGTTTCTGGAAAAAAATTAATGCAGTTGGCCTTTGAACAACATTGGTTTAAACACATAGGTCCACTTATATGTAATTTTTTTCAATAAATACATTGAAAAACTTTTTGAAGATTTGCAACAATTTGAAAAAACTCACAGATGAACCATGTAGCCTAGAATTACCCAAAAATTAAGAAAATGTTAGGTATGTCATGATTGCATGAAATATATGTAAATACTAGCTGCTTTATCATTTACTACCATAAAAATATATATAAATCTTTTATAAAAAGTTAAAATTTCTCAAAATTTGCACACACAAACACTTATAGACTGCACATGGCACCATCACTGTTGATAGAAATATAAACAAATGTAAAGATGCAGTATTAAATCATAATTGTACAAATTGACTGTAGTACATATTGTACTACTGTAATAATTTTGTAGCCACTTTCTGTTGCTACTGGGGTCAGCTTAAGTGTTAAGAGTATCCACTTAAAACACCACATGATGCTAATCATCTTCTTGTGAACATTTTGTTTCTCCAGTAAATTGCATATGGCAGTAAAAAGTGACCTCTCATGGTTCTCATGTTTTTTTCATCGTGTTTAGAGCAATATCATAAACCTTGAATAACACTATGAGAACCCATAAAAAAGTGCCTTTCATGATGCTGGATGTGCTCCCAAGAAGCAGAGAAAAGTCATGACATTACTAAAGGAAAAGTTGAGTTGCTTGATATGTACTCTAGATTGAGGTCTACAGCTGTGGTTGCCCACCATTTCAAGATAAATAAATCCAATGTAAGGACCACTATGAAAAAAAAAAAAAGGAAAGGGAATTTGTGAAGCTGTCACTGCAGCTACACCAGCAGGCAAAAAAATTTGCACTTTTTGTGAAATACCTTTTCATTTCATATCGAAAATGCAGCTTCAATGGGGGTGTAGGATTGCTATAAGAAAGGTATACTACAGTCCCTAATATGATTCAAGAAAAAGCAAAATCATTATATGAGAACTTAAAGTGAAAGGAAGGTAAAGGATCTAAAGCTGGAGAATTCAATTTCAGCAAAGGATGGTTTGATAATTTCAGAAAGAGGTTTGGCTTTACAAATGTCATGATAATAGAAGAAGCAGCTTCTACTGACCAAGAGGAAGTAGACAATCCCAGATGTCATTAAGAAAATCGTAGAAGATATCTGCCTGAATGGGTTTTCACACACAAGAAAATGTCCTATTCTGGGGGACAGGGCAAGTTGCAAAAGATATTTATTAATAAGGAAGAGAAGCAAATGCCAGGATTTAAGGCAGGTAGGGATATACTAACTGTACTGTTTTGTGCAAAAGCAGTTGGGTTTATCATTAGGACTGCCCTTATCTATAAAGTTGCTAACCCTCAAGCCTTTCTGGGAAAAGATAAACATCAACTGTCAATCTTTTGGTTGTACGATAAGAAGGCCTGGACAATGAGAAAACTTTTTCTGGATTGGTTCCATTGATGCTTTGTCCCTGAATTCAGAAAGTACATTGTCAGTAAGGGACTGCCTTTTAAAATTCTTTTGATATTGGACAATCTGCCCCCAGCCACCCAGAACTCCATGAGTTCAGCACCAAAGATGTTAAAGTGGTCTACTTAGCCCCAAACACAATATCTCTAATTCAGCCCTTAGATCAAGGGGTCATAAGGACCTTTAAGGCTCTTTATGAGAGGTACTCTATGGAAAGGATTATCAACTCCATGGAAGATAAGCCCAATAGAGAGAACATCATAAGAATCTGGAAGAATTACACCATTGAAGCTGCCATTGTTGTTACGGAAAAATATGTGAAAGCCATCAAGCCTGAAATAATAAATTCCTCCTAGAGAAAACTATGTCCAAAATTATGTTGTGCATGATTTCACAGGATTTATAACCGAGCCAATCAAGAATATCAAGAAAGAAATAGTGGATATGGCAAAAAAAGTGGGGGGGAGGAGTGAAGGGTTTCAAGATATGGAACTTGGAGTAATTCAAGAGCTAATAGACACCACATCGGAGGAACTGACAGAAGACAACTTCACGGAAATAAGTGTTGCTGAACCAGTGCAAGATGATGAGGAAGGAGATGTAACAGAAGCCGTGCCAGAAAACAGATTGACAGTAGACAATCTGGCAGAAGGGCTTTAATTATTCAAGGCTGCTTGCAACTTCTTTTATGACATGGACTCTTCTATGATAACGGGCACTGAAACTAAAGCAAAAGGTAGAAGAAGGATTGGTAATGTATGGACGCATTCTTAGAGCAATGAAAAAAGAAATAGTCAAAGAGAAATTATGATGAATTTTCATAAAGTTATACTCACTGAGTGTGCCTGCCTCTCCTGCCTCCCCTTCCACCTCTTTCAACTCTGCCACACCTGAGAGAGCAAGGCCTACCCCTCCGCTTCGTCCTCCTCCTCAGCCTACTCAACATGAAGACGACGAGGATGAAGACCGTTATGATGCTTCCCTTCTGCTTAATGTAAGTATATTAATATATAAAACATATTTTCTCTCCCTTATGATTTTCTTAATATTTTTCTCTAGCTTACTTCATTGCAAGAATACAGTATATAATACATATAACGTACAAAAGATGTGTTAATCAACTGTTTGTGTTATTGGTAAGGCTTTCAGTCAACAGTAGGTTATTAGCAGTTAAGTTTTTAGGGAATCAAAAGTTACATGCAGATTTTTGACTGTGCAGGGGTGATTGATTCCCCTAACCGCTCCCCCCACCCTACTGTGCAAGGGTCAACTGTATATCAATCAGTATGTATGTATCTTTTTATGTTTTACAAATTATGTTTTACAAATTACTTCATGTACACTATAATTTTCTTTTATAATAGTAAGAGCTATTGTGCATGGAGGAATTTCTGTTTACCAGTCACTAGGCTAGAAAATTAATATACATAGTTTGGTTTGATGTTAAAAGCTCTATGAGGTAGGTATTATTATCACTCCCAATCCACAGATGAGAAAACTGAGGTTTAGGGGGATAAATAACTTGGCCTTATAGCTAGTAAATTACAGAGGTAGAACTCAAGCCTGATTTTCTAACTTTGAAGCTTGGATCTTTTCCACTAAAGCACACTTTTAGAAATTTAATTTTATGTTACTCTTATTGAAAATACTCCAAATTCTTTATCAGAAGTTTGCTTCAAAACACTGTGGTTTGGGATTTGCTGTTTTTGGAAAGCTTGTGAAAAGATTAAGAGTCTTAGGATTGATGCTATTTTTTAAGAGTCTCAGAGCTAAGAGAAAATATTATCAAACCCTGAAATATTTGGTTAGGATGATGATCCTGGAAAAGGGCTTGGTTAATACCTTTAATAAAATTAGCATTTAGCTAAGTGTTAGGGTTTTTTAGAGGTTCTTTGCTTTGTTTTATTTTCTCCCATATTTTAGCTATTTTTAATTTTATTTTTAGTATAATTTTTAAAATGCTATTTAGGCTATATTTAGTAAACTAATGAAGCATAATATCCCAATTCCTATTATAGGTACAATAAAAAGATATTTAAGAATTCTTTAAATCAATGCCAAAATGTTACAATTGTGTCCTTGAAAAATATATTCTCCCATATAATAATATTTAATAATAACACAAAAAGAATAATGTCCTCAAGAGTGGGACTCAGTAGCTATCTTGGGTTCAGGTTTTCCATTAAAATGAAGACAATAAGTCAATCCTTGCAGTAGCATCTCTAAGTCAGTAAATATTAACCTTTGTCAGATGTCTTAGTGTCAAATTTATAGTTAGAAAATTGAAACTTTTTTAATAAAATCCTCTCTCTGTGCAAATGGAGTTGGCTTAAGATTCCCATCGATTTCCCCCTAATTCATTAGCAAATCATTAAATACTTACATATTATTCATTCAGGTGTTCATTTATTAAGTTATATTTATTTTACCAAGTATAGTTTCTAATGCTAGAGAAGCAGTGATAAATAGACAAAAAAATATATAGAATAAGACATGGCCCTGCAACAATTTGTGTTTATTATTCCTTTCCTGCAATTAAATTGTATTGACTCAGGCATATATTTGAATCTATTGCATGATCAAATGAAATTTTATATGTGTCAGCACCTTGAAGATTTGAAAAATTCTGTACAATTTAAGGTATTATTGTTGTTAGTGCTATTTTAGCACAAATTGAGTCATCTTATTGCCTGGCCCAGTTACCTATAGACTAAAGATGAATGAGATAAGAGTATAATAAGATAATTAAATGTTTGATATTCAACATGTGAGAGTCTCTCTAGGATTTCACTTGAGTGGATGCATTAAGGAATATTAACCTTTAAGCATTCTTGGTGGATTGATTTGAAGATTATGACTAGACTCACTCCAGAGCACTGGTTCTAGAGCAGGCATCAGAATTACCTAAAAGGCTTGTAAAACACAATTTGCAGGCCCCACCTTCAGAGTTTCTGATTCAGTAGGTCTGCGGTGGAGTTCAAGAATTTGCATTTCTAGCAAGTTCCCAGGTGATGCAGACGCTGCTGGTCCAGGGACCACACTTTGAGAATCCCTGTTCTAACATAACCAGGTTACACCAGATATTGGAATGTGAATTTTAATAACAAATTATTTATGCACGTGAATCTGTTGCCATCCCATTCATCAATGTATCAGTAAAGGTAACTGTGTCAAAGATTAAAACTGCATTTATAGCAGAATGAAAAAGAAAAAAAAAAGCAGGGGGAAGCCTCTAATAAATGACTTCAAATAACTGAACAGACATGAGTGAAGAAGACAAAATCTCTTACTCTGCTGTGTTTGCACGTCATCTTATCTTAAAAGTCAATACGGGTTAGAAGTGCCATCCCTACACAAAGATAAGGACTTAACAGCATCATATTTGGAAACAGAAGAAATAAAAATATTAATGGGAGAAAGGGAATACAATCTTTTCTTCCTCAAGGTAAAAGGAACACTTTAAGCTTCGAATATCTTTAAGACACTGCATTTCATCCATATGTAACAGCGCTAGCCTGAAGTCTGATAAAGGTTAACTTCATGGAGCATTGAGGGCACCGCTAAATGATCAATTACTTTAACAGGCAATCAAGATTCTTGTATGTACGGCTGCCCTTGGGGCCGCCATCCTCTCTAGAGCCCCCTTGGCCAGTTGGGTCGCTGCAAACCTACCTCCTTCCTGCGGGCAACAGCCAAAGGTACACACAACTTTCTGAAACTGTAAGCAAGACCAGGAGTGCCCCTCTGACTCCTGAGCCCACAGAAACTTAACAAAATTGCTACTAATATACAGAAACAACTCTCATCCTCATGGTCAATAATGATGCTTGGGAAATGTTAGAATAATCTGAAATAAGAACCTGAAGTGAACACATCATCCTAAATAGGTTTCTGTACCAGTTAGTAGTCTCATTCAGCTGTGTATTACAGTGACCACCTACCCTTCTCAACAAGGGATAAAACATACATTTCATTCTTCATGTAAAAGAGATCCAGTCACAGACAGTCCAGAACCAGGTGGTTTCCTGAAACCATCTTTGTGGCCCAGCAATCCCAGGTATCAGCCATGTCCTCATGGTCCAGGATGTACTGCAGGGGCTCCAGCATGTACCAAAGGGGCTGCAGCTGATACAGGCACATTCTAGGCAGCAGGTTGAAGGAAAGAAGAAAAAGGCCATGCTCCCACCCTTTGGGACTTTGTAAGTCTCATACGAAAGCCCCTCTTGCATCTCACTGTCAGGCAGGTTAGGGAATGTGAACTGGGCAGCAAGGAGCTCAAGTAAAAATTAAGTTTCTATTATTAGTACTAAAGAGAAACAGAAATATGGAAAATGGATAAGCATACAGTAACCTTAGCCATCAGATCCAAGAACATTCATATTCTTACTTTCCACCATAGAGGGTGTTAAAAGGGGCAGCATCTCAAAACACACCAGTATTACACTGCGGTCTCACATTTTGGGGAACAGAAGAGCTACTTGGAGCACTTATTAAAGTTTGGCATCCTGGTGCCCTTGAGCTTCTACTTTAGCACTGGCAGGTGGTTATGGTGATTCAGGAGGTTCCAAGGACCACACTTTGAGAATCGCTGCTTTACGGCTTCATTGTCATTTGGCTGTTGCTGCCCGGGATGTCATTGGTCATTCTTTTAAAACTCTTTTATTCTCCATAATAGATCTTGCAAATGGGCTGGACTTACTCTCCAGATGTTTGTTCCATTCACACAACAAAGTTGGAACAGTAACGACAGATGGGTTTTAGCAATGCCGTAAGTCCTTTCTTGAAGGCGGGAGGTAGAGAGCCTTCCCAGGAGGAGTTAACCTGGGTTCAGAGTGGAGCAGCAGAGCAATGCCTCTCAGTGACTTCGATGGCCAAAAGCAGCCAGGGTCAACCACAACAGTCAATCTAACAGTGAGAGATTTATAGCCAAGCAGAATCTCAGGAGCTTTATTCCCCAGCCCCTGCTCGGCCTCCTCTTTAACACTCAGGTAAATGTCAAAAATGGACCTAGGGATTATAGCTGACAAGGGGTAAATGCCTTCATGTCGTCCTCCAAAGGTTAAGGTTTCCCAGACTTAGTTGGAAGTCCCAATCTCCAATAACCATTAATCCACTCTACACTGGTAGGAGTGAGCATATTTATGACTACAGTCACTAAAGGGTGAAATAAAGATTAGTTTTTAGTTAGGAACGCAAAGCTTTTGAGATCAATACAAACTCACTGCTGAAATCAATCTAAAGTTTGGAATTTTTAAGTAAAGATTTACTAGGCTTCCTTGTACAGTTAATTTTCCAAAGGGAAAATCAGCTCAGAAATGTAACACAGTAATCAAATTCAGTAAACACTAGTCAGTTTGTGAACTGACCTTGATTGTATGCATATCAAATAAGTGTGTAAAGCAATAAAAATGCCCATAATGTGGATTGTAAATTTGCCAATAAACAGGTAAAACCAAAATACACATATGTATTTACATGATAAGAATACTAGCAGCTACATTTCCCTATTTGAAAACATAAATAATCAATAGACATTAATAATGAAGTTATCCGTGCATTTCCCTATTACTGTGCATATTAAGTGTTTCAATTATTTCGACTTAGTTTGATAGATAAACGTATAGCCATATTTTATGAAAGCCTTCAAAAAGGATACAGAATTGTGCTTGAAAACAAAAGCTACTGTTTGGATGAACGAGCAAGTGGACTGGAAATACATAGCTTGTTATAGTCCTCTACTGTTCATGTTTGATGCATGTATACAATTTATTATGCAATTTCTTGAGATTTGACAAAGTAATTGTCTGGCAAACCACAGCTTTAATGATTTTTTTCTGTTTCATATGAAAAGGCTGTAGGTATTTTAGGAAAATGGCTTAATAGATCAGTGTCTGTAAGTACTCTTTTGCCTATTACATATCTGTAGGTTGTGGAGACCCAGAGATATTTTCAAAGGAGTGTGATTCCATGTAGTAAATTCATTTTCTTCAGCAGAGTAAGTGCGTGAAAGCTTACACTAACCTATAACTTCAGAAATTATTTAAGCTACCCTTGAGCCCTTAGAGTGGAACTGCATATCTTCTCAGTAGGGTATGGAGGAGAGGGAACATGAGAGCACCTCCAATTCGAAGAAGATACTGAAAGGCAGGCACAGCCTCCAGTTAATTTCTGACTAGGCTCTTGTTATAGCAGGTTGGTGTTATCTACAGTTGTTAGAGGGTGGAATTATCTAACTGACTCTGCAGCTAAGATTTGTTTGCCAGTGTTTGCTGCTTGGATGCCAGAGTCAGACTCCTAAAGCCCATTTGCCTAAAATACACTCCTTCCATTTACCCTGTGCTTCTGGGCAGAGCTGTACAGGAATTTGGGTTCTGGGACTGATGTTGTCCTCTTTGAAACATTTGAAAGGCACGACGAAATATTTTTATTTGCTTAATGTTGGCATCTGCCACCTGGTGCCACACGCTTCGGAAATATACAAGGCCACTGAGCAAATATGAGTACCTATCCTTAAATAGTAAAATCCACATGGGCTATAGGAGACAGGTAATATTTTTTACTCCACTAAAGATATTACATATATCCTAAAACAATATTTTAACAGGTCATACTCTCCAAGGATAGGTAAAGTAATTCTTAAGTTTTAGAAATTGGACATATGCAGTAATTACACATACTCCATATACGTGTGTCTACACATACATAAATATGTATGAGTGAATATGTATATTTGCATGTAACATGCACAACACATATGTGTGTACACACATGTACATACATACATGCAAATAAAATCACCATGTCTACATCAGGATAGAGAACTAGATCACTTAAATTGTTGTTCAGATGTTTTGATCAATGATACATTGTCTTCCAAAATAATATGGCAATTTTTAAATTCTGTTAGTAAATTTCATTTTAATAGGGGATTCATTCAGCAATCATGATCCACCCTCAGATTCTGAGTGTGTATGTCAGGTGACCATTCGAATAAAGCAATTTGGAGTAAGAGTAGCTGGGTTGCCATTGGGAATCTGTATGATTTCAGGAAAAGCCAGATTAGAAGTTATGATACCGGAGGAGTTTCTGGTTTTCTGCAGATTTCAGAACCATACTGATGAGTGGCAGAATGCTTAGATGATCACATTTTCTAGCAGTGCCAGTTCTTCCATTGTAAAAACCTCAAAGCGTTTGTTCTAGAAATCAATATATGAGCACAAAAGTCATCTTACATGTAACATTAAATGTTTTGTTGAATGAGTGAGTGAATGATGAATGCAAAGTGAGATCCATTTATATATCAGCACACCTTGAACAAGCAAGTCTCCAGTGGTGACAACCTAATTTCCTAAGTGGCTCCAAGTAGTAAATTTGGTCCTTGGGAGCCACTAAGGGAGGAAGCTATACAAACAGAAGACGTTTTAAGAGCCCAGGACTTCTAGGAGGAGAACTGTGAAAGTATGACTCTAAGAACTTCAAATCTTCATTTCACAAGAAAAGATTCCTGAAATACAAAGAAGCTAAAGAAGAATCTATATTCAGTCCTACATCTTTGTGCATCAGAAAAATCCATCTATTTCCATGGCTACTGGTTACAGACTTGACAGGATTTTTAAAGAAGCAAACATGGGGTAGATATAGGGGCAGATACACCTTCTGTGGTGTCTAACATTACAAATTTTAAATTTTAACAATACCACAAACATCACAAAATCCAGAAAAATAACATAATGTTAACTAATTAACTCCCTGGCACACCTCTATAATACTCTTTTCCCAGAAATTTTGTCTTTCACTGCACAATGACAAAGATTTTGTAATACTGTTTTCTAGAGAAAAAAAAAGAGAGAGAGAGATCAGCTAGTCTTTCTCCAATATGATTGATCAGAATTTTTTTTTCATTATTAATAGCTTAGAAAATTTCTTTCAGCTTCCCAACAAGTTTCCCTACAGTCTCTCTACAGTTTCATGTTTTGATGCTGTGTAAGTCAGCACTGTAGGAGGTCAGAATATTCCTGGTATATATCAGGGCAGCTGGTGACAGCTTCACTCTACATGGAAGTAATCATGAACCACAGAAATACATCCTACTACATCAATCCACACTATGTTCCCAAATCCACTTCCCTTTAGTCATGTTTCCAAAATATCTACAACCCCTCCAAAGCCACCTGACATGACAGGAAGTCAAAGTGGAAATCGAGAGCAGCCTTAGTTGATTGCAGTAAAATGTCTCATTTTTGCAAATTTTACACATAGCAAGAGGCCACTCCCAGAGCCTTGGAAGGGGCCCATGAGAATGAAGGGCCTTGCAGGTAGATAGCCATCTCTGATCACTCAATTCAGATATAGTTTATCTGTGGTCCCCCATAGCTAAATTGGGAAGCCCAATACCTCTGTTTATTTCAAGAGAATTTACCCAAGCCCTGCATTATGAACTGGGAGCCCATATCCCACGCACCGATCAGTGTTTCAAGAAAATAAAGATTCAGAATATGAACTTTTGTTTGGGAAAAAATCCCAGGACTGTACAGAAAAACTACTCTCTGAACTGAGATGATGCTGAAAGACCAAAGAATGACTTAGACAAGTCCAGCCTGGTAAGTTAAATGAGTTTATTAGAGGTTATACACACAGGGTGTTCACTCCTGGGCAGCACAGGACTTCTCCAGGGAGTAAAATTTCTACTTCCAATTGGGGTGCCTTAAATTTCTAATTAGTTAATGACATGGAGTCTTTCCTGACACCATTGTATGTGTACACAGGCTAAACATATTAAGCATGCACAATATATCCAATGTGTGTATTTATGCTTCCCATGTTAAGTTAATGATATAATTTTCCTCTAGGTGGGGATTTTAGTAATAAAATGAGCTAAAGGGTATTATAGGACACCAAAAGTTGTTATAAGCAGTCTTAGATGGTATACAAGGATGTGCTTACCGCTGGCCTTGGCACCTTACAGTTTTCCTTGGTATTTTCTGTGTTTATCTTAAGGCATTGTTTTCCCTAGATGTCAACTCTTCTGGTGAGGAACCTCTTTCTTTTCCCTCAACTTTAGAGCTGGAAAGGACATTAGCAATCACACAATCCCCCTCCCACCCCACAGATGATTAAACTGAAATCCAAGGAAAATTAACATGTGGAGAGACTTATTTCTCAATTTTCTTGTGAATCAATTATTTGGGGTTCACCAAACTGACATTGAGTATTTTCCATGTATAGAGCATTTTCCCACCAAATCCTCACAATTAGCTTATGGGACAAGTGAACTTCATTTTACCTATGAGAAAATTGAATCTCAGAGAAATTAAATGTCTTGCCTTCTCACAAATAGTAAACTGTGTAGTTGGAATTTTAACACAAACACTCTTTCAAGAGTTTGCAGAGTGCACATTCTTTACATTCTTTTTTCTTCTTTTCTTATTTTTTTTGTAGAGACAGTCTCTCTCCATTGCCCAGGCTGCAGAGTAGTGGCATGATCATAGCTCACTGCAGCCTCAAACTCCTGGGCTCAAACGATCCTCCCATCTCAGCTTCCCAAGTAACTAGGTTTATAGGCACACACCACTGTACCCAGCTAATTTTTAAATTTTTTGTAGAAATGAAGCCTCTCTATGTTGCCTAGGCTGGCCTCAAACTCCTGGCCACAAATGATCCTCCCACCTCAGCCTCCCAAAGTGCTGGGAGTACCGGTGTGAGCTGCTGCACCTGGTCCAGAATTCCGATTCTTGACACTACACCATACCACTTCCAATTACCTATGTGGGTATGATATCCTTCCACTGAAGATAATATAAATTATAATTCTTTTTTGCATTGTTTGATTATTTTCCTTTTTCTTTTTTTTCTGCATTGTTTTATTACTTCACAAATTACTTTCACATTTCACAGCATTCTTGATCATTACACTGTCCCTAAAACAATAAATGTTGTAGGAATTAATATTATCCAATTTACAAATGAGAAAACTAAGGTTTTGAGACACTAGGATACTTAAATTACCAATAATGATGGAAGTGACCCTCAAGTCCATTTTCTTTTTATTCTAGATCCTATGTGCTTTCCCCCTACTCCCACTAGGCATTGAATTGTTAAGTGAACTGAAGCTACAACTGCCCCCGTTATAAGACCTTCCAATGGTCATCAGGAACCATGGCTTATAGAAGTAAGATCAGGCTAGACTGGGGTACTTTTTCTTATAGCTTTTTCCCAATAAGTCTGTGTTTGAGGTCTCTCTCTAAGTTTCCAGGATCCTGACATTTCTCTTATCCTATTCAAGATATTGGACTTGAATTGCAAAATATTCACTTTCTGCATGTAACATGAAAAGTATTTGAAATATAACCCTAGCACACAGTAAATCTGAAAAGTGTTACTAAAGGATGCAGTTTATTTCTCCATTAAAGTACTTGCTTACGTCTTGTGAGAACACAGTGTAGTCTATGGTCTCATCAACCCCAAAGTAGGGACCCTCCTGTTTTTCCTTCCTCATGTTTTTCCCAAATAAACATGTTGGATTATAATAAAGTTAGCAGGTAACACATTAGGGTTGCAGACATGAATATGAACTCATGTTTAGCTTAATATAGATATAGATGGTTACATATATAAACATGTATAGATATGTATGCATGCAGGGTTTATCTTTCAGCTCAAAAGATCAAAAAGAAACTGCAACCCAGTAGCAATGAGCACACCTAATATACAGATCTTTATTTCTAATACCATCCTCCAATAACAGGAAGCAGCATTCCTTGGTTGATTCTAGAATTAGTTGATTCTAAGATTGGGGCATAAATATACAAGATGAGCCTGCAGTGTCTTGCTGTGCTAGAAAGTAAGGATGTGAAGAAAGAGAGAAAGAGAGTCAGGGAGAGAAAGAGAAGGAAGGAAGGAAAGAAGGGAGGGAATGAATGAATGAATGATGAAACTATTTCAAAGGGATACATGATCCAACTGAAAGAGCTCCTGATGGCCAAAACTGTGATAGTTTGAGCAGGAACATAAATGAAGTCATATTGGATTATAACATAAAGTATAAAATAAATATCCATGAGTTCATATTAATATAAACAAATGATCAAATAAATAAATAAATGGGGGAATAGACAAATTTCCCTTGCAGAGGAACTCCAAATAATTTATGCAGATATTCCACCCTTAAGGAACTGAAGTATTACTCTCCACTCCTTACCGGTGGGCTGTGCATAGTGACTTCTTTCCAAGAAGTACAATGTGGAAAGAGAATTTTTAAAAAGAGTACCTTTCCTATGGAGGAACTAGCAAACACTACCTCAGCCAGGTCCTCAAGTTAAACATCAGCGGTGATAAGTCATATTGATCACATGCATCCTTGATTTTACATGATGAAAATGGGACTTTATCACTATGATACCTCTCCCAAAAACCCATAACCTCAGTCTAATTATGAGGAAAACATTAGACTACTTCCAATTGAGGAACATTCTTCAAATTACCTGACTGTACTCCTCAAAATCATCAAGGTCATTAAAAACAACGACAGTCTGAGAAACTGTCCAGCCAAAAGGAACCTAAGAAAACATGACAACTAAATGTAATACGGTCTCCTGGATGGGATCCTGGAACAGAAGAAGGACATTATATAAAAACTAAGGAAATCTAAATAATCTATGGGCTTGGGGTAATTTTAATTCATCAATATTATTCATTAATTATAACAAATGCACCATATTAATGGAATACGTTAACAATAGGGGAAACTGGACACCAAGTATATGGGAAATTTGTGTTATCCTTTAATTTTCCTGTATCTACGTCTGTTCTAAAATTTAAAAAGTTTATTTCAAAAGTACTCTGTATCTTAGAAAACAATTAAATACATTTTTGTATTAATAATAGTTTCAAAAAACAAATTTGGCACATACCAACAGCTACCCATGTTGATAAATATTAACTTTGGGGAACAACAACAACAAATGTGGGGAGAGGGGATAGAGAGAGAGAGAGAGAGTTTCACCTTCAAAATTAAATACTACACATGTAACCTAAAATCATTATACTTGAGTTTTCCCCCAGACAACTACAGTGCATGTTCATTAATGGGAAAGTAAGCATTTACATGTAAGATTCAACTGACAAATTTTACCCACCTTAGAGATGCTATAGAATTTTGTGTCAATAGTGTATACATTTCAGGTTTATGAAGACAGTTACAATTGAAAGCATGCCTTAAAGATGAGAACTCTAAAGATCTGCATTTTACACAATAAGAATGTTCTTGACATTCTTTCTGGAAGTATTTGGCTTTTTTTTGACAATTGTTAGAAAGCCAAGGAAGTTAATACACATAAAATGGGATAAAGCAAGACCAAATATTCTAGCAGGTGGAATTTAAATCCCCACAGAAAACTTAAATTAGTTCTTATGTTGACTCATGTTTTACTCTATTATTGAGGTCAATAAGATGTAAAGACAAAATGAAAAGCATCCCTGTAATCCTGGCACTCTGGGAGGCTGAGGTAGGAGGATCACTTCAGGTCAGGAGTTCGAGACCACCCTGAGCAAGAGTGAGACCCCATCCCTACTAAAAATAGAAAAAATTAGTTAGGCATAGTATAATGAGTATTCAGAATATGACATTTCTGCACTAAAATCAATATTTCCCATAAACTCCAATCCTTTTAAAACTTTTAATGCATATAATATAATTTATGAATATATATAATATAATCCCAGCTACCTGGGAGACTGAGGCAGGAGAATGGCTTGAGCTGAAGAGTTTGAGGTTACAGTGAGTTATGATGATGTCACTGCACTCTAGCTAAGGCAACAGAGTGAGATTCTGTCTCAAATAATAATAATAATAATAAAATTAAAATAAAAAGCATCCAAGTCATATTTACCATATTGTAGTAGCTGTGGCTACATGTTACTGTTGGATTTTGAGAAAATATATTCTTTAGTTAGTGGGTTGCCTTTAAACACATGAAATACTCATCAGAATTCTTTAATGATTTGTCACCTCAGCTAATCAACTCTGAATATTTATCCAAACTTTCAGACAATACTTCAACAATGTTATAATATTAACTCATAGAATTTGAACAATTTGGACAACTTTACTGAAATACTATGAAATATGATATTATAAAATAAAAAATAGAAATAGGATGAGGTGTACTGGGGTGGGCTATAGGAATAAGGAAGATGTGGTAAAAGGGATAAGTCAAAACAGCAGATGCTGATATGCTAGACATGAACTTGTCTTCTGCAGTAACATGGATGGAACTGGAGGCCGTTATCTTAAGTGAAATAATTCAGAAACATAAAGTCAAATAGTGCAGGTTCTCATTTATAAGTAGAAGCTAAATAATGTGTACATGTGAACATAGAGTGGAACAATAGACATTGGAGACTCAGAAAGGTGGGAAGGTGTGAGTGGTGCGAGGGATGAGAAACTACCTAGTGAGTACAATGTACACTATTCAGGTATGGTTACATGAAAAGCCCAGACTTCACCACTATGCAACATATTCATGTAACAAAACTGCACTTGTACCCCCTAAATCTATAAAATTAAAAAAATAATAATAATAAACAGAGCAATGGAGGAAGATTATTCTGAAAATGGAAAGTTGAGGAGATTTGCACTAATGTCAAAGAAGCTGAGAGTAGTAATAAACACCTCAAGGTATAAACAGGTCACCTGTAAGGGAATCTAGCACCACAGTCAAGGTGATATATTCTTAAAATGACATAACATTTGATTATTGGGCATGCAGGTATTTGACTAAGAAACTTAGATAATTTCTTTCCATTAACTATAAAAAATTTCAATGAGCTGTTAAATATTCCAACACAGCCATATATATCTTCATTTTTAAGAATTAGTCAGAAAAAGAAAAAAACTATTTCCACAAATTTTAAAAATTTGAGGGTGGAGAAGATGATTTTAATAATTTGCAAACTTGGCTCATAACTCTTTATGATAAAGATGCATTGTCTTGTTTATAGGGAAAGAGTTCCACACTTTTCTTTAATGAGTATTCAGAATATGACATTTCTGCACTAAAACCAATATTTTCCATAAACTCCAATCCTTTTAAAACTTTCAATGCATGTAAAATAATTTATGAATATATATAATATAATTTCTGTCAATGAACTCAAAAAACTTTCACATTTTTTACTTGCTATTTGTATCTGACTACTCCCACAAATATGACTGGGTAAATATCTCTGGCTTTGAGGACATAAACAGGTGAAAAATCATATCATGCTCATGGGTTGGCAGAATCAACATTGTTAGTATGTCTATACTACCCAAAGTGATCTACAG